>CM077248.1:4824427-4936927 GCA_039654775.1 Spinibarbus caldwelli
ACATGATGGGGATGTGCAATGTAGTCAAACACATTTTGCCATGTTAAAGAGCAGATTCAGGTATCTGTACTGGATTGGTGAAGTGATGCTGTACAATTCCTGTAAAGGACCACATATTACAGTGCTCTGCTGCATCCTTGCCTTCAGAATGACCTGCAAGACGAGGACTTGTGTGCTCAGCAGATATTTTTGTGTGTTTTTGTCGGCGTCACCTATTTGCATAATTCCTTTAGTAAATCAAGTGAAAACACAATGCTATCAGTGGCTAAATTAATTCTTGATGAATTCCTCCCTTGTTTTAATGTGATTTCCTCCCTCCGAACAGAAGCCCGGCAGGATATATGATAAGACGGACCCTGAATTGAACACTTTTGTTTCTCACAAAGGGAAAAGAGGGAAATTCCCCTGCAAACCCTTTTAAAGCGGCAGCTGCACACACACATGTGGTCCACCTTTACAGCGATCAGCTCCTCAACCTGCATGACTGATGTAGTGTGCAAAGTGAACATCTCATAAAACGTCACCTGCAGTCAGGCCTACATGTACCTGTAACATATCAATATTTTACAACGCCAGCAAATGCCATTTCTGCAGCCATATATAACTGGGGCCTGCAAACAGCTGAGACGCAAAGTATTCATTTGCACATTATTCATGGTAACAAAGGCCTGAAAACACATCGCGCTTCTTGTCGTGGTGCTAAAGGAAAGTTGAAAAACCATCAAAGCAGGTCAAAGCATTTATATCGGTGCGAGTGTTCGCAGGGTTTGTGTTTCATTGATTGAGTGTTGTATGCTCTGGCGAGAATAAAAATCAGATTGTGCTGAAAGTTCTTATCTCTCACCTGTGTGTGTATTTATGTGAAGGAGGGTGTGTGTGAGTGTGTGTGTATGAACAGCCCTGCTTTACCCTGAGCTGGTTTTCTATCCTAAACCGTAGTGAAGTTTTACTGTTTTCAGATCGAAGATTGATACCGAAGGACAGCATTAGACAATCATAACTGTAACAACTGACCTGATAAACACCACTGCTGTATTTGTGTATATGTGTTATATGAGTGTTGTTTGGCAAACCAACCAAACCATGGTAAAAATCACTGAAAATTACTTTTATAAAATCTTGAAAAGCAAAATATAATTGAAAACAAACAAAACAAATAAACAAAAACATTTTCAATAAAAATTACATATAAATCACTGATGTAATTTTTCTTTCTTTTAATTTTTTTTTTAAGTATTATTTCTTTTCATCATTTTATAAAAGTAATTTTTGGGGTTTGGAGTCAGAATATTTATTTATTTAAAGAAATATATACTTTTATTCAGCAAGGATGCATTTAATTAGATTATAAAAAATATACATTTAAAATGTTACAAAATATTCATGTTTTAAATAAATGCTGTTCTACTGTTCTTTTGAGCTTTTTAATTAATCCTTAAAAAGTGTATCATGGTTTCCTCAAAAATACTAAGCCGCACAACTGTTTTCAACATGGATAATAATCAGAAATGTTTTTTGAGCAGCAAATTAGCATATTAGATTGATTTCTGAAGGATCATGTGACACTGAAGACTGGAGTAATGATGCTGAAAATTCAGCTTTACATCACAGAAATAAATTACATTTTACAATATATTCAAATAGAAAACATTTATTTTAAACGCTTTTTTTTTTTTTTTTTTTTTTTGATCAAGTAAATGCAGCCTTGGTGAGCATAAGACTTATTTCAAAAACATTAAAAAATCTTATTGACCCCAAAATGTATGTATGTTTACATGCATAACAAACAGTTCAACAATAATAAATAATATGTGCAGACATATTTCCAAAAAATATATACTACTTTGCTTCTTCTTATATTATACTATTTTGTTTCCACTATAGGACCACTTCCAATCAGGAACGGTAACTGACCATGGCAAATTATTCTAATATTAGACATAATATCATATCTAATAATTAATTATCCTAACTGTAGATGATATTGTATGTGTTGTTGCAAGATTCATTTGATCTAACGTTCTATTCTATTCTATTCTATTCTATTCTATTCTATTCTATTCAAATATGACATTTTATTAGGCGTTCATTTGAAATCCATTATGGGTGAATTGAGAATCAGACACAGCACACAGGATTTCTGACGCGTCTCAGGCGGTGGCTGTCCTGATTCAGACTGGAGCACTTGAGCAGAAACAGGGGACGCTGAGAGAATTCGCGCTGCTTGTCAGCCTCATTGTGTAAAACAGGAAGGCTTAGCTGACACCTCTGCAGAGAGCGGCCCGACACAATGCAGGCTAATGCACTGACACAAGAACAAGCACACACACACACTCTCCTGCTCACATCCTGGGGAAGTGTGTGTGTGTGTGTGTGTGTGTGTGAGAGAGAGAGAGTGTGTATCTTCGAAGTTCGAAGAGGGGCAGGCAAAACATCTCAGTTATTAAAAACACTTATTGTTGTTGTGATATATTTTGCCATAGTAATGTGTGATTATTATTATCATTATTATTATTTTTTAAAGCAGGCAACAGTAAAGACATTAAAATGTTACAAAATATTTATATTTCAAATAAATGTTCTCTTGAACTTTCTATTTACCAAAAAAAAAAAGAGGTAAGTTTCAGAAAATATTCAGAAAGTATATTTTTCTACATTGGTATTCAAAATCATATTTCGTTATATCAAAATCAGTATATTAGAATGATTTCTGAAGGATCATGTGACACTGAAGACTGGAGTCATGATGCTGAAAATCCAACTATTGGATATTTTATGCATTATGAATTTTTAAAAAAAAAAAATATATATATATATATATATATTTTATGTAAATAGTCGGATATACAGTTATAAGGCTCTCATTGATTTACCTTATAAGAGATCAGAATATCATACTTCTTGGCCATATAAAAAAAAAAATCATATTTATTTTGCTCAATTTGGGCTTCTGAATAAAATTGCATAAGCTCCATATTCTCCCATCATACTAAATGAATGATAAAATCCTGATGTTTCAAATGTGATACTCAACAAAAACACATAAGCAAACTTTTTGACATATTTTTATGACTATTATTTCATATGTCTGGCTTTACAGGGTTAAGAACATCTGAGGTAGTTGGTGTTTCCCAGAATGCTGTGTGGTTATTAGTGTTGTTTAGTGTGATGCTGAGCGGTCGCTTTCTAGAACAGAATATTCTGTGATATGATGGAAGTCTAAGGGTTCTTCTGTGCCGCTTTATCATCTGCAGGTCAAACTGAAACAGAAGCAGGAGACATGTTTGTGAGAGAGGGAGGCGAGTGTCTGCAGCTAGAGGGCAGTCATGTACGGGGGCCGTGGAGACGGACAGAAGAAAGGTCAAACACCTCCTCTTCCTTCACACTCACTCTCCATCCTCTCACACTCAGGTCTGCCGCTCCATCAGTCGACCTCCGACTTTAACAAGTGTCTCCATGCTGTAATTAACTGCTCTGGTTAGAGTTCATTAAAGTCAGATCCAGGATCAGTTTCCCATAATCAGATTCTTATCGCACACATTACGTCTGGAATCCAAATCTGGCCACGGACCAGAGGAGAAGCACATTACCTTCAACAGACACTTTTACACATGATGCACTGTTAATCAGGGAACAGACACATCTGCTCCAAGTACATGATTGTTCTCTGGTGACATGAAACACATTTAGAACATTTTATAACACATTTAACTAATGTAATGCATTGCAAATGGCAAATTTTATCCATCTTTGAATCATTTCCCTCCCCATTTATCACTGTAAAGCTGTTTTGAAACAATCTGTATTGTAAAAACTGCTATATAAATAAAGTTGACTTGTATTTAATTTTAATTTTAATTAAATTTTAAAATTCCTCATTGTTAAGGTTTCAAACATGATAACCATAAATATTAAACTTGGGAATTTACAGTAATTCATACATTTGTGTCATAGACATGAATGATTAGCTACAATTTGACCTGTTACAGAACTGTTTTAGTATCTGTTTTTTGTTTTAGTATTTAGTATCAGTATTTCTATACTATTATAGTATTTACTATTATTTTGAATTAACTTTATATATATATTTTCAGTTTTTTATTATTTTTTTATATTTTGATATAGCTTTAATTATATTTTTGTTTTAGATATAGTTTTAGTAATTTTAGTACTAAACTATATTTTATCATAAATAATTATAATATTATATATAGTATATAATATAACAATATTTTCTCATTTAAGCTTTTTTTATATATATTTAACATAATTTACTGTGCTTATTTCATTTCATTTCATTTCATTTCACAGCTACTTGTGATTTTGGCAGCTAGGGACCAGAACAATATCTATAGACCAGAACATCATAAACACTTCAGGTGTGTTTTTTTTTTTTTTTTTTTTTTTTTGTGCCAGTACGAAAATGTATAGCAACCCTCAGAAACTCCCTAGTAACCACTAAGAAAACATCACCAACTGCATATCTACGCTCTGGTAACACCCAGCATATGAAAAAAATAATAATAATAATAATAATTCCTACATAACACATTCCCTGATGAATCATGAGCAATATGACCAGGTGCATGTGTTAAAAAGGTCTATTTTGATTCTATATTGTCTTTAAAGTTACGCCTCAGGCTAGATAATTTGCACTTTTCTGCCATTTCAGAGGGCACTGGGTTATATTTATACATATGGCAGTTTCTTGACATTAGCGCGGCCCCTCCAGCCCTCGTCCAGACAGACAGACAAACACATATACACACACTCATGTCCATTCATTATACCTTATCTAGCCAGGGCTAACCTGCAACCCTGACACAGGATATCCTGCTGCCTTCATTATAGTGCCAGAAGTCATTACTCCACGTCACACACACACACACTCACGCAGACACACACCTCCTAACTCTTTCAAGCTGCCTCCAGCCCAGACGTGCGCCACACACACCAATGGCAAAGCTTGCATCAAAGTCAACAGCGCAGTCTGGGCTGCCAATGAGGTGAGACAGAACAACAGCCATCTCCAGACTGACAGATGTTATTAGAGAGGAAATCTCACTCAATCTGCAGTCAGAGTCAGATAATGGTGCTGTGATACACTTATGAAATGAAGATGTGTGTTTGTGTGTTTCCTGATGGACGAATCATGTTTCTAAATGAAATATGTCACATTTGTGATGGATTTTGGGTCCTGTGATCATCGTGATGCAGAAAACACAGATGGAGTTGCGGAATAAGTCATAAAATTTACAGTATAACATGGAATGTCAGAATTTTGCCAATTTTGGATTACTTTTGAGTCAAAAGTATGGCTGTTCAGTTAATCAAATAGAGATATGGAATTGTGCTTGTGAATATTAAAGTGCAGCATTTTCACCCTTTCATTTGATACAATTATTGTCATATCACATACACACAGAAACTCAAAGGTCTTCACGACAACCTGTCAAAATAAAAGTTCAGCAGAACTTGAGAAATTGTGACACAAAAATATTACTATTGTACAGTTGAATGTACTTCTCAAAGAAGTAATAATAATAATAATAATAATAATAATAATAATAATAATAATAATAATAATATCTATTTTTGTAAGGAATATCACACACAAATTCATCCATGTTTAATTTTAACAGTAAACCTGTTAAATAAATAAATAAATAAATAGTGCTCATTTGATTATTTTTTAAAATAATAATTAAACTGTTGTTGTTTTATGCCTTGATTGCCACCACAATTGAATTTGTATTCAGTCATAAATAAATCAGAAATCAAATAATCATAAATTGTTAATCATACACTAAGTTTCATGATTTTAATTAATTAGACATGCTTTTTTATTACTGAAATTTAATTCATTATTAAAATGACAAAACAAAACAAAACAGAATTTGGATAAAATAAAATAAAATATTTCTGTCTCCAGTCCCAACCGTTCTGATGGACAAGACCCTACAGAGAGGGTCCGACCCAAACCAAGCATTTCAGAGGGACAGAAAGAGAAGAGGACCATTAATTCTGTTTTATTAACTCAGTTGACCCTGTTGGATGTGCATCTAAATGTATTTGTGTTGCCAGATCTCTCCCATCATTCTGCCCCTCTCTTTCCAAATTAATCCCAGACATGTATCAATAAAAGTCAGGCCACTGCTGCAGTCTGCAACCACAAACCACCGTCTGCTTCAGGCAGACAGCAGCGGCTCTGCTCATAAGCTTGTGCTCTGTGACTATCGCAATGCCTGATGAGTAATGAGTTCACTTCACTGGTTCGGCCCAAAACATGTATGCAAATAGAGTGTTTGTAGCCAAAGCAATGCTGATCCAAACCCATGCAGCCAGACAGCTTCTCTCGTGTAAATGCAATGTCATGGAAAGCCTAAAACAGCCTTCCTCCATCAAACAAGTCCATGAAATTCCTCCAGTGTGCCCAGCATTGTTTAAAGAGATTTTTTTTTTTTTTTTTTTTTTTTTTTTTGCACCAAACAGTTTTCATTTTGGAGAACAATAATACACTGGAAAGATAAATTACAGAATGTTTCAACCATGTTATTTGAAAATTAATTTCATCATAACTTTTAGTACATTGGCCCAGGGGGAAATGAAAATTAGCAAAGCAAGCAAAAGTTTAAAACTCTCACCAGAAACAACACAAAAATGAATTATAATACACCATATTAGTCATGATACAGTACAAGGACACTACAAATAAACACAACACAACACAAAATAAACCACAATGCAAAAATTTGCCACAAAATAATGAAAATATTTGTAAAAACTGTACAACCAGAAAACTGCTGGAATTTATTAATTGATTTGTTTGTTTGTTTGTTTACTTGTTTATTTAAAATATAAATACATTAAAAAAAGTGTGCCAGTATGTATGTAAATACATTACATTGAAAAAAAAAAAAAAATCTATGGAAGATATTAATACTTAAAAAAAAAATACAGTATATTCAAATAGAAAACATTTTATTAAATTTAATGATATTTCATAATATACTGTATTTACTGTATTTTATCACATGAATGTGTCTTTATGAAATATTTCATTCAAAAACAGTAAAAAAAAACTAACTTACCTTAAACTTGTGAACACTAGTGAATTTCATTTTAATTAATCAGTTTTTCTTCAATTTCTGACATGTTAATTCTAATGTGTTTTCATCTTTTGTTCATTCTGCTATAATGCTAGAAATTCAAGTCATGTGCTAAAGGTGTCCATTTAACACAAAACTTAGGAACACAGAACAACCAAACAAAATTACGTATATGTACTGTATTCATCTTGCTCATCTTAATTCATCAATCATTTATATTCAAAATATCCATAAGCAAAAAGGGCATGAATTCAGTTCTTTGTTGTACTGGTTACACCTAACAACAGCATCTGGAAAAGCTCTTCCTTCACACACACTAAAATGTTTGTAAGTGTTTGTATGTGGTGTGTGGAAAAGCCTGGGTGACAGAGGTGCAGGGGCGCATCGACAGTCCGTCTTCTTCACACACACCCAACACCCTCTAACACCCCAGTGACTGGCTCACTGTTGGGGCATGCAGGGCAAAACTTTCACAATTTACTACCTGTTTCCCCCTGTGCTGTCATTACGGACGAACACACAACACAGATGTACCATTACGTACAATAATAAGAGCCATTACACACACACACACCTTTGTAAATCTGCGAGGAGTCATAAAATTTATTAGGAAAGCCCCCTATTCGGCCGCTCAGCTGTGTGTGTGTGCGTATGTGGGAACGTCGAGCTGCGGTTTGTGTTTCGCCGTCATAATTTCTGTGACTCCTCATCTTGCGAGGGCAGGCTCTGGTTAATTAAAAAGCGGGCGAGTCTGGCTGGCTGGCCGGACGCTCTCGTAAAAAACACATCTGGGCTGCGATATGACTGGCGTAAGGTGTGCCGGCGCTTCATTGCCACTGTTGAGTGTATGAGCGCTCTGATAACCCCACTGTCACTCTGAGAGTGAGAAAGAAGCGTGATTACAGACGTACAGTACATGCACAGACACAACCAAAACAGCTGCCACACACACAAAATACTTTATACTAAAAATGCAAGCCATTACGCAAGGGCTGCAAGAGTTACACTTCTACCATGTATACATGTAAGTAACATTACAACTACAAATCAACTAACTCTCATTAGAGTATTATAGGCTATAAGGTTAGGATTAGTAGAATAAGTTGACATGTACTTGAAAATTTACTTATAGTCTGTTGGGGGGCCATCAAAATAAAGAGTTGGCAGATATTAAGCAGGTAGTCTACAAATACACTAATGACTACTAGTTGACACGTAGTTGCAAAGTTACTTATAGTTCTGTTCTAGCACGGTAATGTACATGGTAATGTTAACGTGTCTGGTCTTGGCGGAATAGATCTGCTTGCTGCTGCCATTACATCTACATCCGTGCTGGTGTGAGCATGTAAGAAATGCTGCTGCTGCACATTTAACATATATGAAATAACCCGCATATACAGTGGTGGCCAAAATGATTAGAACAGTAGTATTTTCAGCAGCTAAAAATGGTTTTAATTCAGTTATTTCTATCTTTTTCTGTGGTGTGTCAGTAGAAAATATTAGTTTACATTTCCAAACATTCATTTTGCCATTAATTGTAATAATCCAGTGAGATTTTTGTCTGAAAACAGCCAGTGCTCCACACAGAGATCTGATCTGATCATCATCCAGTCTGTCTGGAATGACATGAAGAAACAGAACAAACTGTCACAGACTAAATCCAGAAGAACTGTGGCAATGTCTCCAAGATGCTTCAAGAAACCTACCTGCAAAGCTACAGTACTGTTAAAAGTTTTAAGCACTTGCGTAAAAATGCTGTAAAATGAGGATGCTGTCAAAAATAATGTCATAAATTGATTTTCTTTATCAGTTAACTTCTATAAACTAAATTAAATCAACATTTGGTGTGACCATCCTTTGCGTTTAAAGCAGCTTTTGCCCTCGGTGCACTTGCGCATAGATTTTTCAGGTAGCTTTGCGGGTAGGTTTCTTGAAGCATCTTGGAGACGTTGCCACAGTTCTTCTGAATTTAGTCTGTCTCAGTTTGTTCTCTTTCTTCATGTCATTCCAGACAGACTGGATGATGATCAGATCAGATTTCTGTGTGGAGCACTGGCTGTTTTCAGATAAAATTCTCTCTGGATTTTACAATTAATGGCAAAATGAATGTTTGGAAATGTAAACTGATATATCCTATTGACACACTACAGCAAAAGATAGAAATAACTGACTTAAAACCATGTTTTATCCAGTGAAAATGCTAGTGGTCTAATAATTTTGGCCACCACTGTATAACTTAACATGAAATCATGATTAACATGAAATCACCCCGTGGCAGATCCATACAGGTGGAGCTGGGGGAGGTGGAGGGTTTCTGAAATGTGCTGCAACTGCTACAGCAAACAATAGCCAAGTATTTGAATGTTGAGCAGCAAGCTCATTGGCTGCTGATGTGAAAAGAACCAATCAACAGCGCCGTATGAATGATGATGTCACTATGTCATGAAACGCCATCTAGATTTTCATGACAGAACTATGTATTTAGTAGAATCTCTGGATTATCCAAATAAAGAGTTACCACTACAAGTTATCATTTGTAAGGTAAATTAAATGTGAGGGGAAAAAAAAAAAAAGATTTTGTAATGCTGAAGAATAGTGCTGCAGGGATGATGTATTTTTTAGTCAAAATCAGGAAGTCAGTTAGCAGTTTGGCACTTCCGGTTCCCAAGGTTTTTTTATTTTTTATTTTTTAAATTTTTTTAAATGGCTTTTAAATAAACATATACTGTAGATAATAAATAAAATAATTTTGGATTAAACAATGTTTAATTAAATAATGTTTTCATTTAGCTTTTATGGTGTAGTCATATTTACCGTTGCTCTGTGAAATTTTGCAGGCAAAATCCAGTCATTCCAATAGGAATTTGTTTGATCACATGAGGGCGGAAAAGTTCACCATGCAGATTTCACTTGTGTTCAAGTTGGTCACGTGAATTCGCCACACTGATTGGAAAAGCTGATTGGTTTGAAAGTGACTTCTGCGCGAGCGGTGCTTCATACATCTCAACGCTATTGACAATGGGCCTTTTTTACATGTGAAATGTCACTGAAATTTCACTAATGTGACTGCACTTTTACTTATCTTGAAAAAGGTGGTTGTTAACAAGTCGCAAAATAGGACTACAGAGGTTGTCAAGACATTAAATGTCATCACAGTCCACTTTCACAGCCTCTGTACATTTATAACAGTGCTCTTCTAACTCAAAATTTCAGGGAAAATGTTTTTTAATTCAAGACTGAAAGAGTTGGCAAAGCTTAATGGTGGTGACGTTGGAGTCCTTCATTCATTTATGGCCTTTGTTTAGCTTTTTACTTCTGCAGAATGTATTTATGCTTCAAAATTGATAAAAGTTGTGTTCATTTGTGATTGTCATGATAAACAAATGTGTAAGATGAATAAACTTTTGTTGGTCACAGAGCTTATTTTCTGCAATAATCCAAAAGCCAATGAAAAAATCTGATTGGGTTTTTGTCAAGAGAACCAGGGTGATGCGAACTTCTGTACTGGTCTACAAAAACATGCCATCACTGCAGCTCCCAGTACATTGTAATCCCACAATGCACTGAAACTAACTCAGAGGGAAAATGAGGAATGTGCATTATAAGTATATTAAAATTAATTTAACATTAAATGTAATTTTCAGACAATATTTCTGTTTTCTATGTGTTTTATGCTTATCCTATTGTATTGTAGCATTATCTTAGTAACATGCTAATGTCAAACTCCATTGGAATCAATTGCTTAATGTGAGACTCATAAGTGCTGCCCATCTAGACAGTTGACTTGGTTTAGGAACAGGACCTTAGAAAAGAGGTAGAGTGAAAAACAGTGGAGCGACAGCCGTAGGACTCATTTTCCTGTCTTGACCCGTCCTCTTGATAGCACAGCGGCTGGTACGTATTAAGGTTTGACAGCATAGGCCCCCATTAGACAGCCAGACAGATTCCGCTTACAGAAAAGCAGCCCATTATCAAAGACACTCAGATGGAAATACAACACGGATGGGAGGAGGAGAAGAGAGGCACAGGACTGGCCCCTGAATACTCATTTGGTCACTGTGATCAACAGGCCCAGCCACACAAACTTTCTCAAATATGCAATTTTTGGTATCCTTCATGTCTATTTTATTGAGAAATACATTATGCGCTGAAGTTTAATACTCTTTAATAGTTAGTAGCCTATAACATGCTTTCTCTGGATAATCCGGCAGCTTTTGTTAAAGTGGCGAGTAGGCAGTTTCACGCAAAGAAAAAACCCTGGTGGTTTTGCAAAAAAAGATACATTTCAGACTGCACCTCTATAATGAAACCCCCTGTATGTAATTTATGGGTCCTCGTTAAGGCCGGCTCAGGAATGGCACTATTGCATTATGCTTTCCTTCTTTACTGGCCGGCTTTGGAAGTCCGCGTTTTACAGCCAAGCTTTATGATATGTATTTAGGGCAATTAGGGAGGAGATATATTGACTCATTATGACAGAGCAGGTGCAGGGGGAGCGAGTGGCATGTATATAAATGCCCCACGTGGGGATTGGAGGCCTGCTCCGACTGCACAGAGACGCCACAGAGCATATCCTCTTGCCTTATGAAGTCCAGGGGCCCGTCGCAGGACTTCATCTACGCCACAACAGGGCCACATCTCCCTCAATTTCATTTCATGCCCAGTCGGGCACTGGATCGGTCTTGCATTTGGTCATAAAGTCTAGTAGGATTGGAACATTATAGGCTGAAAACCAGACCAACGCTTGTAAATTTCACATTAAAACTTGACAGACAAAGAAAAATACGTGCAATATAGTGCACATTAACAAGTATTTAGAAGCAAGTTCATGTCTTGAAAAGTTCAACTGGAATACAAGAATTCAATCAATTTTTTTAAGAGCTTGCTTAAGCATTTAAGCCACACTATAATGTAAATTAAAAGTACATTTAAAAGAAATTCTACAAAATAATTTATTTATTACGAATTATGAAAAGCAAGCAAACAAACAAACAAATAACTTACTATATTTTGTTTGCATTGTTTTCACATACCATCATTATGTTTGCATCCAGTTATTATTTTGGAAATAAATTCAGTTATTTTGCATTTTTAATCCATTTTGATTCTGATAAAATAATTGAGTAAAAAGATGTTAAAATCAAGCAGATATAATTTCCATGCATCACACTGGAATGGAAGGTCAAGTTGAGTGAATAGCATTGAGTGGGAGCATTGTGTTATTTTAGTACATACTATTATAGGTTTTGTTAATAATTTGAATTAGATTTTATTTTTTATATTGTCTTTATTTTGATATTTTATATTGTCTTTTAATATATTGTTTTTTATCTAAAATTTTAGCTAAAGTTTTAGTAATGTTATTGTTTGTTTTAATATGCATATATAGGTTTAATTAAATTTTAGTTTCTTTTTAGTTTATTTCATTATATTTGTACCTAAACGTTTATATATTTTAATAGATGATATTTTTTAAAGCTTTTAATTTTTTACTTCAATTATTGTTTAGTTTATGAAAAATAGTTTTTTTTATGGTTTTGGTTTTATTTTAGTTAATAATAAACCTGTGTGGGATACATTATTTCAGTATTGCAGTGTGTTCTGTTCCATGTTACACTTATTAGCAAATGTTATCTGGATATTCCATGCATACACAATATTTACATATTGTGCACAATTTATATGTTGTAGTAATACGATCCGTATGGTAGCATGCTACCTTAAACATAACCTGTGAATTTCTTTCTCACTCTAAATTGACCCTTTTTTTCATTTGCATGCCTCATCATAAGATCAGGCCCATTATAAAATGAGTACATATAGACTCTGATGGCAAAAGCACTAAACTAAATGACTCTTAACTGTGAGCTCACACTGACTTATGAATAATGAGGCTAATCATGGCCATGCCCCCCACGTGCCACGAAGGAAAATGTGCCACACATGGGGTAAAATGACACGGCTTCTCTAACTGTGGCCAAGGACTTCAACAGAGATCTGCGGCCGGTCGGCTGCGGACGCGACCAGGAAATGACATCGGCTGACGCTCATTGCGGCCTCTTCAACATTTTCACAACTGGATCTTGAAAAGAAATTCATACGGCAATTATGATATCCAGAGCGTCATGGAGAGAATATAACAGAACGTGATTATTATACAAATGACCAGACCGCTGTTCACTTTAAACATCAAGAGCAATTGAACATGCAGAACTCACAGCAATCAGGAAACCGCAGAGCCAATTGTGTTATTCAGATCAAACTGATCGGAGCTTTCAGTGTCTTAAGATTTCACTTTTATGACTTTTGTTTGCTGTGTTTCAGACTCCTTAAACATTCACAGTCTCTTCATTTAGATTGGTTTTAGAAAGCATCTTAAAAAGATCTACTCTATCTACAAACTCAAGCACACTGATTAAAATATTTCTATATTTCTTTATTGTATGCAAATAGGGTAGAGAGATTGAGTGAAAGATAATTTCAGAAGTATGTAAGTTAACAATTAATCAGTATATGCAAACAAAAGCACTGGGGACTATTAACATAGGGTCATTGATAAATATAATTTAGAATAAATTAACTGATAAATATAACACAACACACAGCACATTTTCGGTGGCGTTCATTTGATTTTAAAAGAGTGCTTCTAGAGCAATAAACAGGGCCAGAACTTTTTTGATTCACTTATTGTCCTTCAGATAATATCCTTATTTTACACATTTTATTTTATTTTTTTTATTTTATTTTATTTATTTTTTTCCCCTGAAAATTGTACACCGCTAGCTAGCGGTATACATATACAGGTGCATCTCAATAAATTAGAATGTCGTGGAAAAGTTAATTTATTTCAGTAATTCAACTCAAATTGTGAAACTCATGTATTAAATAAATTCAATGCACACAGACTGAAGTAGTTTAAGTCTTTGGTTCTTTTAATTGTGATGATTTTGGCTCACATTTAACAAAAACCCACCAATTCACTATCTCAACAAATTAGAATACTTCATAAGACCAATAAAAAAAAACATTTTTAGTGAATTGTTGGCCTTCTGGAAAGTATGTTCATTTACTGTATATGTACTCAATACTTGGTAGGGGTTCCTTTTGCTTTAATTACAGCCTCAATTCGGCGTGGCATGGAGGTGATCAGTTTGTGGGACTGCTGAAATGGTATGGAAGCCCAGGTTTCTTTGACAGTGGCCTCCAGCTCATCTGCATTTTTTGGTCTCTTGTTTCTCATTTTGCTCTTGACAATAGATTCTCTATGGGGTTCAGGTCTGGTGAGTTTGCTGGCCAGTCAAGCACACCAACACCATGGTCATTTAACTAACTTTTGGTGCTTTTGGCAGTGTGGGCAGGTGCCAAATCCTGCTGGAAAATGAAATCAGCATCTTTAAAAAGCTGGTCAGCAGAAGGAAGCATGAAGTGCTCCAAAATTTCTTGGTAAACGGGTGCAGTGACTTTGGTTTTCAAAAATCACAATGGACCAACACCAGCAGATGACATTGCACCCCAAATCATCACAGACTGTGGAAACTTAACACTGGACTTCAAGCAACTTGGGCTATGAGCTTTTCCACCCTTCCTCCAGACACTAGGATGTTGGTTTCCAAATGAAATACAAAACTTGCTCTCATCTGAAAAGAGGACTTTGGACCACTGGGCAACAGTCCACTTCTTCTTCTCCTTAGTCCAGGTAAGACGCCTCTGACGTTGTCTGTGGTTCAGGAGTGGCTTAACAAATTCCTTGACACGTCTGTGTGTGGTGGCTCTTGATGCCTTGACCCCAGCCTCAGTCCATTCCTTGTGAAGTTCACCCAAATTCTTGAATCGATTTTGCTTGACAATCCTCATAAGGCTGCAGTTCTCTCGGTTGGTTGTGCATCTTTTTCTTCCACACTTTTTCCTTCCACTCAACTTTCTGTTAACATGCTTGGATACAGCACTCTGTGAACAGCCAGCTTCTTTGGCAATGAATGTTTGTGGCTTACCCTCCTTGCGAAGGGTGTCAATGATTGTCTTCTGGACAACTGTCAGATTAGCAGTCTTCCCCATGATTGTGTAGCCTAGTGAACCAAACTGAGAGACCATTTTGAAGGCTCAGGAAACCTTTGCAGGTGTTTTGAGTTGATTAGCTGATTGGCATGTCACCATATTCTAATTTGTTGAGATGGATTGAATTGGTGGGTTTTTGTTAAATGTGAGCTAAAATCATCACAATTAAAAGAACCTAAGACTTAAACTACTTCACTGTGCACTGAATTTATTTAATACACGAGTTTCACAATTTGAGTTGAATTACTGAAATAAACTTTTCCACGACATTCTAATTTATTGAGATGCACCTGTATATATATATAAATTGGATCCAAAAGTTCATCAAAGTTGTCCTAAGACACGAGGAACACATTTTAGATTTTAGGACAACTTTGTTGAAAGCTTTTGATCCACATCACATATTGACTATTGACTAGTGTATATACAAGTGCATCTCAAAAGATTAGAATATTGTGAAAAGTTGATTTTTTTTGTTGTAACATTTAAAAAAGTGAAACTTTCATAAATTCTAGATTCATTACATGTAAAGTAAAGCATTTCAAAAGTTTTTTTTTTTTTTTTTAATTATTTTAATTTTGATGATTAGAGCTTACAGCTCATGAAAGTCAAAAATCCAGTATCTCAAAATATTAGAATATTTACATTTGAGCTTCATGAAATGACGATCCCTACAGTATAAATTCCGGGTATCTCTTGTTCTTTGAAACCACAATAATGGGGAAGACTGCTGACTTGGCAATGGTCCAGAAGACAATCATTGACACCCTCCACAAAGAGGGTAAGTCACAGAAGGTCATTACTGAAAGGGGAGGCTGTTCACAGAGTGCTGTATCAAAGCATATTAAATGCAAAGTTAACCGGAAGGAAGAAATTGGGTAGGAAAAGGTGCACAAGCAACAGGGATGACCGCAAGCTTGAGAATACTGTCAAGCAAAGCCGATTCAGACACTTGGGAGAGCTTCACAAGGAGTGGACTGAAGCTGGAGTCAGTGCATCAAGAGTCACCATGCTCAGACATCTTCAGGAAAAGGGCTACCAAGTCACTTCTGAAACAACGTCAGAAGCATCTTACCTGGGCTAAGGAGAAAAAGAACTGGACTGCTGCTCAGTGGTCCAAAATCCTCTTTTCAGATAAAAGTAAATTTTGCATTTCATTTGGAAATCAAGGTCTGGAGTCGGGAGGAAGACTGGAGAGGCACAGAATCCAAGCTGATTGAAGTCCAGTGTGAAGTTTCCGAAGTCAGAGATTCTTTTGGGGTGCCGTGGCGTCTGCTGGTGTTGGTCCATTGTGTTTTATCAAGTCCAAAGTCACTGCAGCTGTCTACCAGGAGATTTTTGAGCACTTTATGCTTCCATCTGCTGACAAGCTTTATGGAGATGCTGATTTCCTTTTCCAGCAGGACTTTAGCACCTGCCCACAGTGCCAAAACCACTTCCAAGTAGTTTGCTGACCATGATATTACTGTGCTTGATTGGCCAACCAGCTTGCCTGACCTGAACCCCATAGAGAATCTATTGGATATTTTCAAGAGAAAGATGAGAAACAGTCGATCCAAAAATCCAGACGAGCTGAAGACTCAATAGTGCCTCAGCAGTGCCACAGGCTGATCGCTTCCATGCCACACCGTGCTAAAGGAGCCCCAACCAAGTATTGAGTGCATAAATGAACATATTTTAAAGAACTTGAACTTTTCTGTTTGGTAAATCCTTTTTTTGATTGACCTTAGGAAATATTGTAATATTTTGAGATACTGGATTTTTGACTTTCATGAGCTGTAAACTCTAATTATCAAAATTAAAAACAACAACAACAACAAAAAAAAAAAACTTTTGAAATGTTTTACTTTACATGTAATGAATCTAGAATATATGAAAGTTTCACTTTTTGAAAGAAGTTACAATAAAAAACATACTCGGTTACTTTCGAAACCTCGGTTTCCCTAGATATGGGAATGAATACTGGATCGTAAGACACTTGAATGGGAAAAACTCCTTTTTTCCTCTTCAACTGAAGCCTTTTTTAATCATGCAGTGAAACTGCACGTCCATTGGTTCGTGCAGTGCTATAAAAACGAACCAATGGCTCGGCGGCGGCGACGAGCGAGCCTATGGCTGAGCAGCCCACCATAGCCTGCCAAAACGGGCGGGGACTGTGGCTATATAAGCGGCCGCTTTGCTGCCGCATCTCGGATTTCTTCGAATGAAGCGACTGAGGCCTGCAGCTCATAGCATGGCCAGGAACGCAATACTCGTTCCCATATCTAAGGGAACCGAGGTTACGAGAGTAACCGAGTACGTTCCCTGTTGATATTTTCACTCGTACTGCATCATAAAACCATCGTTCCCCATAGCCGTGCTATGATGGGGAACGACTCAAAACCAAGACTCCCATGGGAGAAGACCGAGGGGAGTCAATGGAATACACCAAGCACAGGCTGAGCCATCAGGGTCATCCGTGGCCTGGGTGTCGTCCCCTATAGTTTATACCTGGTATCCATATAATATGGACCGTCCAGGTGAAGGAGGGACTTGAACAATGCTGGTCAAGTGAACCCATAAGACTGCTAAACTAGCCGGAGGCAGCAAACTAAGCAGAAAGGACTCTGGCCTGTAAGGCAGGGACGCCCAGGTTGTAAAACCTTACAAATATGGATGGCGAGGACCAGCCGGCCGCCTCACAAATTTCCGAAATGGACACCCCGCTGGACCATGCCCAGGAAGAGGGGATGTTTCTGGTGGAATGGGCTATGACTCCAATGGGGCACTGCAAGCCCAAGGAGGAGTATGCTAGGGTGATAGCATCCACTAACCACCTGGAAATTCTTTGCTTTGTAACAAGGCAACCTTTAGCGCGGTTACCGAAGCTGACAAAAAGCTGTTCTGATCTCCTGTATGAGGCAAGATGCTCAATGTACACCCTCAGGGCCCTGACGGGGCAGAGCAGGGATAATTCCTGGTCATCCGTCGAAAGGGAAAGCACGGAAAGCGCTATGACCTGGGCTCTGAACGGAGTGGAGAGCACCTTAGGTACATAACCCAGCCTTGGTTTCAGGACAACCTTGGAGTCGTTAGGCCCAAATTCCAGGCAAGCAGGGTTGATGGAAAGGGCCTGTAGGTCTCCTACTTGCTTAACTGATGCCAGCGCTAACAGCAGGGCGGTTTTAAACGAGAGTGATCTGAGGCTCATGGTTTGCAATGGTTCAAACGGGGGGCCTTTCAAGGCCCTTAGTATGGTTGGTAAGTCCCAAGGTGGAACTGTACGAGGACGCGGGGGGTTAATTCTCCTGGCGCCTCGTATAAACTGGACTACTATTCCTGCCCACCGATCGGCCAGCAATAGGGGCATGGAAAGCCGCTATGGCTGCCGCGTAAACTTTGATGGTGGATGAGGAACGCTGTTTATCCAGCATCTCCTGCAGAAACGAAAGAACCACTGATACATCAGAGGTAACCGGATCTAAGTCACGGTCTTGACACCAAGCCGACAAAATATACCATTTCAGAGCATAGAGGCGTCTGGTAGACGGGGCTCTAGCTTCTGCCATAGTGTTTAAGACACGCTCTGGGTGGTCGAAAGGCTCCCGTTGAGCGGACACACATGCAGGGCCCATAACTCGGGCCGTGGATGCCACAGCGTGGCGTTCGCTTGAGAGAGGAGGTCCCGTCTCAAGGGAATGGGCCACGGGGCTGCTTCGAGCAGCTGGAATAACTCCGATACCCACGGCTGGTTCCTCCAGAGGGGGGCTATTAGAAGAAGGTTGTGCCGTTGTTCCCTGACTCGTCTGAGTACCTGTGGTAGCAGAGTGATTGGAGGGAACACATAGAGTGGGAGGCTGGGGCACTCCTGGGCCAGGGCATCCGTGCTCTTCGTGAAAAAGGTTAGGCAATGAGAGTTGTCTTCGGAGGTGAAGAGGTCTACTCGAGCTCTGCCAAAGACTTCCCAGATTTTCTGAACCGCGAGTGGGTGGAGCGTCCATTCTTCTGAGGAGACGTTGTTCCTCGACAACATGTCCGCTCCTTGGTTCATTTTGCCCGGCACATGCGTCGCCTTCAGTGAGCACAGATTGGTCTGAGCCCAAACAAGAAGGTCGTTCGCCAGCGTGCAGAGACGCTTCGAGACGAGGCCGCCCTGGTGATTTATGTATGACACCACAGACCTGCTGTCTGAGTGTATTAGCACATGGTGCCCTTATGTCCGGCAGGAAGAAATGACAGGCACGGCACACTCCTAGCATCTCTAGGCAGTTGATGTGCAGACCCGACTCTTCTTCGGACCAAAGACTGAATGTCGGTTTGCCTTCACACAGCGCTCCCCAACCCTTGTTGGAAGCGTCTGTCATGACAACCTTCCTTCTGTGTGCCATGTCTAAGATCACACTCTGCTTCAGCCAGAGGGGATCCCTCCAACGGGCCAGGGCTGATACACAGGCCCGAGTCACCATTATGCGATGGCGACCATGACGCCAAGCCGCGGAAGGAAACCTGAATGTGAAAGTATGCGTCTTTCAGATCCAGTGACATGAACCAGTCCCCTGGGCATATTTGCGAGAGGATCTGCTTCAATGTGATCATCCTGAACGACCTTTTTACCAGGGCGTGGTTCAGGAGTCTGAGATCTAGAATAGGTTGCAGGCCACCATCTTTTTCGGGGACGAGGAAGTAGCGGCTGTAGAAGCCTGACTCGCTCTGGGCTGGAGGAACGACTTCTATGGCTCCCTTTACCAGCAGATTCATCACCTCTGCGCGCAGGACTTGAGCATCCTCGCTGCGCAATGTGGTGGCGACCACACCGCGGAAGCGTGGTGGTCTTCGAGCGAATTGAAGTGAATAACCTCATTTTATCGTAGACATTACCCATTCTGACACACCGGGGATGGCCTGCCAGGCCTCGGCCCGTGTGGCAAGAGGCTAGGCTCTAAAGACTGGCTGCATAAGTGCAGGATGCTTATGGTAGGCAGAAGAGGATATTTGCTTTCTTTTTGAAAATATACGTGTTTTATTTTGTCCGCTATCACAGTGGTTGGACGCCCGGGTGCTAGAGTGAGCCCGTGGGGAATCAATAACACACTTCCCTCTGCACCCAGCGCTGAGCGGGGTGACAAGAGGCACATTAGAGGCTGCTTGCGGGGTGGTCTGGCGGTAGCGAGACTTGGGCCCCTCCTCTTCCTGCCTGGCTGATCAGGAGGACTTCTGAGGCGCCGGCTCCAAGGCGATCTTGGGCCGGGGTCCTTGGAGCTTCGGGAAGGGTTAGTGTCTTGCCGAGCGGGAACGCCCTCTATCCTGCCGATCCTTAGGAGGTCGGGGCTCAGTTTCGGGAGGAAGTGTCGCATCGCTTGAGATGACTTCTGAGCCTCCGTAAAACGCTCCGAAAAGTCCTCCACAGCTGGCCCAAACAGGCTGTTCGACGAGACCGGAGCGTCGAGGAAGGGAAGGTTATCTGCCTCTTTCATCTCTGTCAACGTGAGCCAAAGGTGGCGTTCCAACACTACCAGGCTGGACATCGACCACCCGATAGCCTGGGCGGTGGCTTTGGTGGTGCGCAGTGCCAGGTCCGTCGTGCTCCTCAGGTCCCTGAGTGAAGCTGCATCGAGACTGGTCTCCTCACTGTCGAGCATCTTGGCCTGGAAGACCTGCACCACAGCCATAGAGTGCAGTGCCGAAGCCGCTTGTCCAACTGCCGAGTAGGTGCATCCAGCAAGTGCAGACGTGGCTCTGCACGGCTTGGACGGATGGCTCACCCTTGCTTTCCATCGGATAGCCGTGGGCGGGCAGAGATGCGCGACCACGGACTCATCCAGAGGGGGCAGGTGCTCGTATCCCTTCTCTTCAGCGCCGTCAACAGAGGTGAGGGCAGAGGAAGCAGAAGGACAGATGCGAGACGAGTAGGGGGCACGCCACGATTTAGTGAGATCGTCGTGGACTTCGGGGAAGAAAGGGGACGAGCATTGGCGGGGGGCTTGCTGGCGCCCCGGGAGAAACCACTCGTCCAGCCTGCTGTGAGATGGCTCCTCAGGCGGAGGCCACTCGAGCTCGAGCTCACTGACAGCCTTAGTCATTACATGGACGAGCTCCTCATCCGTTCTGGGTCTGGCACTGCGTGAAGAGGATGGCGGCAAGAGGGCGGGGTCAGACACCGAGCCCGATGACTCCTCCGCGTCTGAAGCCACCAGAGAAAGGCTGTCATCCATCTCATCGTCACTCCCACCGAACGAGATCATGTCGCTCGCAGCCGCGGAGGGACGCTGATCAGGTTGAGTGAAGAGGACCGGCGAATCCTCTCTCTGCGGTGACGGCGAGGCACGCGGGCACTGAGCTGACGTGAGCTCGTTCATCTCCAGCTGCTTGAATCCTCTGCCCCGCTGTCTTTTCCTTGCAGGTCCCTGGGAGAAAAAAAGATGGAAGGGCGCGAGGGGCGGAGTCGCTTTCTGAAAAGAAAGCTATCCGCGAGCGCAGAGAGGCAAGACTGAAACTCTCGCAATGAGAGCAGTCAGTCCCACTGAGCGCAGCGTCAGCGTGGGATTTCCCCAAGCATGACACACACTCAGTGTGACCGTCATCACCGTGTAGAGGAGTCCTGCACGTCTTACAATGACGGCGCGGTATTTGAAACAACAACGTCAAAATTTGCTCTTTTGTGAGGCTCTTTTAGATAGTTGCCGGATGGTGGCAGGGGATAGACCGCGATCTGCGAGCTGAGCGCTGCAAAAGGTCCAATCCAGCTGCTGAGGTGTTTCAACGGCGAATCTCGGTGTCAGTGAAGAGTCAGCGAGGAAGAAGCTTCGTCGCTGAAGAGAAGAAATCTGAGATGCGGCGACGAAGCGGCCGCTTATTTAGCCACAGTCCCCGCCCATTTTGGCGGGCTATGGCGGGCTGCTCAGCCATAGGCTCGCTCGTTGCCACTGCCGAGCCATTGGTTCGTTTTTATAGCACTGCACAAACCAATGGACGTGCAGTTTCACTCCGTGATTGAAAAGGCTTCAGTTGAAGAAGAAAAAAGGAGTTTTTCCCATACAAGCATCTTACGACGCAGGACGAGTGAAAATATCGACAGGGAAATTAAGATTTTCACGATATTCTAATTTTTTTGAGATGCACCTGTATATGACATACCAACACCGAGCTAAAATTAGAATTAAAGAATTATTAAAAGCAAACATTCACTGAAAACATGCACATTTGACCCATATTTATTGCAAAAATTGGGCTAAAATTTTAAAGTAGTCTTTAAGAATTGAAAAACCTTTACTGAACTTCTTGGTTATGGTCTTTTTGTTACCTTCAATGAGGAGACAGACTTTCTATAACAAGATATTGGATTTTTTTTTCCCTTAAGGTCACTTAAATCTGCAGATGTTTTACAGGTGTGAGATAGTTCTCTTCCTAACTGTTGAGAAAATAAGGCCTGAAGCTTCCTCTGCCAAGTGATCACTACTCAAAGCTTCCCAGATCTTCTTCATGCACTGTTTAGTTCTTTAAACTGATACTGAAAGTGTTGATATTGAAAGTGCTCTAAAGGTTAAAGGTGTCTATGTGTTGTTCAAACATGTAAGCTCTTCTCATGTTCATATTTCCTGGCAATTCTGCAGTAAAAAGGAGTTGTAGGAGAATTTGCTTTCTTTTGAAGAAGCTCTGACATCATTATGTTTATGCGTTATGTTTTCAAGATTGTTTATCTGAAGAGCTGTTCCAGTTGCCCTATAACTGAAATCCCTGTTATTGTCAGAGGGACTCAGCTGATGAAAAAGTTGCATTGTTGCCAGCCTTCCACAGTTTTCAAGCCTCACAAACAACAGTGGTGCTCCTGCATTAGTCTAGTGTTAAAGTAATGCAAGATGTTGAGATACGCTCATGCAGCAGATACATCATGACATCACAGGGCAGTACGGATCAGACAATTACAAAATAACATTTCTCTGGCATTGCCTTGGACATAATGAAGCCAATCCCCAGAAACCATAGTAGAGTTCATTTCCTACGAGAAAGCGTTTTCCCCTCAAACATCAGTGAGATACTGTAATGGTGTTCATCAGAGATCTAACAAGATTTGGAAACTTATTTTAAAATTTCTGTACAGATACTGGATAGATATCTTGGGGTGCTATCAAAAAATGTTCCACTAAAACCATCAGCTAAAACATAATTTTTCTAAAAGGAAACATGTTTAACTCATAATGGGAGTATGTTAAAAATAGAAAATCCACAAGACAGACAAAAAATATGAAAACAAACCCAAGAGCATCAACAGAAACAATATATAAAAATATAGAAAGAAATTACATCAGTTCTTCTGATTAGAGTGTGCTCTGTCAACAGATACTCAATAGATACTCACACATACTCAAGCATAGCTCATTGCAAGATCATATTTTAAGCAAATAGTAGCTAACATCTGCTGGTTGGCACTAGCAAACTGTCTTTCCCCCCAAAATGGAGCTTGGTATTTGTGGTTTTCCCTTTCCTCTCTCTTTTTTTTTTTTTTTTTTTTTTGCATAGTTCTTCCCATAGTGAGGGCCTGGCAGGATTAGCCAGAAATTACAAGCCAACGTAAAAGACCTCCTTACGTTACAAATATAAACGTTTATTACTATCCAAAAACCTTAAAATTAAAATTAAGGGTTTTTTATATGTTTTTTATTTATTTTAAACTTTTTACTACAGAAAACGCTTAATTAGAGATCATATGGTGAAGTCTTGGGATATAGCTAGGCACAATGAATATTTTGCATGCTTTTGAAATACAACTGAAGGTTTAGACTGCTCCATCCAATGTATTCCTGCTATAGATAAAAAGTAAATCATATTTTATTTTATTTTATTTTATTTTATTTTATTTTATTTTGCCTTAAAATTGTACACCACTAGGGGTATACAGTGCAAGTATATACTGTAACCTACAGATAATTGAGTATTTTATTACATAGATTGATTTGAACGAAAACAGCATATCCGCGTGGCACAGCTGACATAGAACAGTATATGCTGTTTGCGTTCAGTGGATACTCTCCAAAATGGTGCTAGGGTGGTTGCTCCAACCCATGTATTCCTGTTAGAACTGAAAATTAAATCATATAATTTGTGCATTTTAAGTGCTTTTATGCAAACTGACTTTAAAGCATTCAGTGTATACACTTTATTTGATTATAACCCATGATCTTGCTATTGTTAGCACCTTGCTCCTCCAGTTGAGAATTAAAAAAAACAAAAAAAAAACATCTTAATCCATTAAACCTGACTTCATCAAATATAATGTGGCATTTGATTCAGATTTGTTGACAGTGCAATAGCATCTTTCTGCCTGACAAGTAAATCTTTTAACCATAATGATATCGAATAAGAAGTTGCTGACTGTGGTTTGATTTATTTTCTTATCTTTGACAGACACATGACAGAGAGAGAGAGAGAGAGAGAGAGAGAGAGAGAGAGAGAGAGAGGTCCTAACTATTTTCTTAACTGTTCCCTAAATGAAAGCAGACAAAAAATCTCCAATTCCAAACAAAAATTTACAGGCGTACTCTGCGGCATACCTGCTCAAGATCAGACCGAATCTATACAATCAGCAGCCCAAATATTTCAAAGCCAGTGCAATTTCTCAAACTCAATCTTCAGTGATATAGAGTAAACAGTTCAGTCAACGCTGGCAATTACATCTGCCTGGGCTGGAGAAGTGTTCGATTACGCCTCGCTTGGAGTTGCAATGAGATGGAGGATTTTCAAACGCAACTCAGTGATGCTAATTCATTCAAGACGTTTACTTTTTCAATAACTCGATTAGCCTGCATGCTAAGCGTAGTAGTAGCCAGCTTGTTCTGTGCACCACCAGCTGAACTGAACAATAGAAATCTGAATAGTATTTAATATGTCCTGCTTTTGCATTTTCCCAAGCATGATTTCAGGATGATCAACTTGTGCTTCAATGGAAACAAGATAATCTGACTTTTTGTACAAAGTAATTCAGTGTTATGTGATTAAATCATCCATGTCACAAACTTTTCTTTATTTTAAATCATTCACATGCCTAGAAATCTTAGAAATGCATTTTTGTTTGTTTTGTCAGGGAAGGTGTCCAGTAATAAATTTAAGGATAACATTTAAAACAAACATCTACAAGATTTTTACCCTACCATATAAAGCCTACCATAGGCCGCTAAAATATCATCATGATCAAAACTTTGCTGAAAACCTGTTGTATAAAATCTACTACATGCTTTTTGTCGTCTGATTGATAGTTTATACTTGTAGAGTGCTCCCCTTCAGGTTGTGATTCAATTGTCTTTTGCTGTGAAATCTTTTATAAAGTAAATACAAGAAAAAATGTTATATTGTTAGAAATATTTCAAGATAAACACTTCCGGGATTTAAGCAACTTAGTTTTACTTCGTTATCAATGTGTTTTTAAATTTTTATTTATTAA
The DNA here is from genome assembly GCA_039654775.1 of Spinibarbus caldwelli. NCBI lineage: Eukaryota > Metazoa > Chordata > Actinopteri > Cypriniformes > Cyprinidae > Spinibarbus > Spinibarbus caldwelli. Next base: position 4,850,006 of record CM077248.1, read on the forward strand.
TTTATTTTTGTACAAAAGTCATGTTAAAATGTTTTTTAAGAACAATTTGAGGAATGTTTATTTGTTCATCTCTCAATCAGCATTGCATTGCATTAATTTTTATATTTTGCTCCCTGCAATTAAAACTACATGGCTTAGATCAGACATTAAACATTTAAATATCATCTTACTAAGACATATTATTGGAAATATAGAGTGAAAACTGATATATATGTGATATAATATACTGATAAATTTTATATAAGTAGTCTGCTGTAGTGTTATGAAGATCTCATTGGTTTACAAGCTATCAGAACTTACATTTTGGGCATATGAATATCAGCATCCACACTAAATTTCACAATTTTCCTCATTTTGACCTCTTTTTATAATTGTAGGTGTTTTTTTCCTTGTAAATTTGAGAGCTCAATATATGAACCATAAAAGCCGGATGTATATATATAAAAAAAAATACTAAACAAAAAAACACACACAAACAAACAATTGTTTAATGTTTTGTCTAAGGGTCCAATAAACTTTTACATAAAGATTATTTCACATGTCAGACACTACAGGATTAAGGCTTTAACCAAACTGTAGACAAAAACTTCTGACTGCCGCTCAGTGACCTCCTCCAAGCAAACCGTAGGAGCTCGAACACGCACATGAACACAACCCTCAGCTGTGAAAGAGGCTGCAAAATAAACGAAAGTCCAGAATCACTGGACCTCTGTGCTTTCTCACCGTGCCATCGGGCCACCCGCCCTCTCCTGACACACAGGCCCTGCGGTGTAGCGCATGATTGTAAAGCTCAGCTTTATGAAGACCGGAGGAGACTTTAAACCATTGTTTAAAGTGGGACGTTTAATATTTCTCAGCTTGCTGGCATGCCGTCAAGCCTCAGACAATAAAGCTATTGAGGTGAGCCGTACCTCTGGCTCGACTCACCCTAAGCGCTGGTTTTAGCGCCTTTTCTGTTCTCGATTTCGGCGGCAGAAGCTCGGTTGCATACCATATATCACGCCGAGGGAAAGCTCCTCTGCTCTGATCTTGAGAAATGTTTACGGCTACCATTGGCCTTAACCTCCAGGCCCTCTGGCCTCAACCTTCACCCTCACAAAAGACTCGGCCCCCTCCGCCCCCCGAGTCTATGATGGATTCTCAAAGAGACTCGGCCGCTGAGGGGGCCGATATATCTGACAGCCCTTTTAATTAAGCCACACGTCTAATAAAGGAGGTGAGCCATTTGCTCATTGTTTAACACAGTATGGAGAACACACCAGTCAAGCCCCAGGACGTGCATTAATTCATCTCTCGGATTGGGAACGAGGAGGGCTGGACGGGTGGGGGCGGCGTAATGTATGGACGCCACAGTAACGGGCCTGACAGTAATGGCCGATGCTTGTGCATTAGGATGATTGCGAGGGCCAGACGCTTTCAGACAAACCAATCCACCACGTCGAGATGCAAGAGTCACATGATCGGGCTCTCAGGCCCATTAGAGACAGCGGGAGAGCAGGCTGGGTAATCAGTGGGTGTGGGTGTGTGGGATGGAGGATGGGGGCAGAGGGCAGGAGTTTGTGAAGAATTCGAGCAATATTAAACTCTTTCTGTCTTGAGTCATATTCCTCTGGCTGCATATCACAGTAAAGTGACACTTGATTTTCTCACAGGAACATTCAGAGTGCCTGTTATTACACGGTAGCAGTACCTTGTTATGTCATTTATAGAAAAAAAAAAGACGTTCTACTGTAAGAAGCCTATAAATATAATTATATTTATAGGCCTAATGCCTTAACCATGTCGTTTGGTGTTGATTGTGATGAATTACACTTTTTAAAAGCATCACCATGAATAGGTAAGTATTATAATGTGTGTAGCTTAAAATCTCGGCGCGAACGAACAAATGGTTATAAGGTATCTTTATTAAATTGTTATGATTGCATTATAATGCATTAATAATACATTTAAATGGGTTTTTTTTTGTCACAGAATTGCTGAAATAAAATGTACACTTTACTCTTTAGATTAGGGATCTCGATTCACTAGTAACTAGTTGCTTATTAGCATGCATATTACTAGTATATTGACTGTTTATTAGTACTTATAAAACACATATTCTGCATGATCATATTTTAGAGTTCATTAACCCAACCCCATACCTAAACTTAACACCTACCTTACAAATAGCAAGCAGCAAATTGTCAAAAAATGCTAAAATTTTTGACCATCTTGTCTACTTTATAATATCTTATATTTACAAAAATCCTTTCAACTAGCCTATGTAATCAAGGTGGACATTCTGGACTGGTGGCTAACAACCAATACAAAGTTAGTCATAAATTTCACAAGATACTCAAGCTCACAGTTATGGATATGGATAAATATATTTGATACCGTGAATGCTTTCTGTTGATTTTTTATTTATTTATTTGGTATATTTCCATGTATCTAAGTACACGGGATCAGTCATATGTTGTTTTGATTACTGATATATCATGCATATTGTCTATTAATCATTAACTGTGCAGATTAAGTCAGTGGTAAATTATGTCAAAGTTGATATTGTGTGAACTTTGGAGGTCACCTTAAAAGCTATGCCAAGGGTAACACAATGAACTTGTGAATGCTGACGTAAATCATGTGCCAAAAAAAAAAAAAAAAAAAAAAAAAATTAAATAACCAAGAGAGTTGCAAAAAGGACTTTTAAAGAGAATACAGGTAAGTGAAATGCTGATATACTGAGAGTCCTCATCCTGTTCGACCACCAGATCGTGAGAGAGTAACTGAACACCAGTGTGATCTGGCACCTGCACTTAACACTTAGTGCGTCACATTGCCATAAAGTACTTTATCTGCTAAATGATGAAGTATCTCAATGTTTTATATTATCATGCTATTTCACAATAAACCATAAAATAAAATTTGCTTCTCCTCAGAGCGGTTTTCTGCTAAAGAGCTACTGATGAAAAAGCACCGTGTGTCGTTTTATTCCATAATTAACTCAGCGGGGAGACACGAGTTAGCCTCTGGTCACTGAGTCATTAAAACCACCCGTCTCTGATGACTCAACTAACGAACGAGCTGTGCATTTAGCCGGTTAGATAACGACGGCGTAAACTAGCAAACAGTGAAGCATGTGTGTGATGCAAAATAAAAAAGAACTTAATTAAATTTAACAGCTTTGGCATCTTTCTATGTTTCTATCTTCTATCTAATCCAGATTTAACAGGGAAAAAGAACCATTTATTAGAGCTCTAGTTAGCTGTTCTGCGTAAACGTACCTGGCGGTAGGCTGCATGCTAATGGTGCGGGCTTGTTTGTTTTGTGTTATTTTGTTCCCTGGCACAGCTGAGAACTGGTGTGCATGTGTGTCCTTTGCTGACTGGACTGTTGCGTTGTTTTGTGCTGTGAAAATAGTCTGAACCTCCAGAGAGACATGTAATGAAACACCCGTAAGAGCTAATGTATCCACACATGATGAGCTAAAGCACAGCAGATGCACGAAACACACACAAACACAGAGGCAGAAATAGCTGTGACCCATATAACAGATGGACTGATTGATTGATTGATTGATTGATTGATTGATTGATTGATTGATTGATTTGATTGATTGATTGATTGGAGAAATGAGTGCTGACTTACAGAATAAAAGAGAAAGAGGGGGAAAGCAAGCAGGTTCGAGACCTCCAGCAAGCCTGTCTAAGATCAGAGTTCACAGGTTATCACTCAAGCTCTCAGTTTGACCTCATTACCTAATGTGAAGGCATCGGCTACTATCTGACTCTTACAGCTGTTAGCACCCCAGCTGAGCATGTGTGTGAATTCATCACAATAGTGCTGTTTCAATAGGAATCTAAACACTCTTAAGAGGGCATGGCGTTATGACAGTATCTAGCGTTTGTGACAGGATCTTGCCTTACTGCAATAAATATCAGGATTGCTTTTTCATTATTTACAAGTAAGAGCAACCACAATACATATGTAATGCAAAAATGGCAAAATACAGAGTGGCAAATAACACCAAACATGTAAAGATGAGGTAAAACCTGTGGAATGTTTTTAGGCATGACACAATGTTTAGTTATTTACTGTTGCCAAGGAATGTCCCAATAGTGCATTAATAAACAATTCAATTGATACACAGATACTATACCTGGTCATACAGTAGGTGCCTGCATCTTCTAATACAGCATATTTCAGAAGGTATGTGCTGAATGAGTTAAATTAACCCTTGTATTATGTTAAAAACCTGGGTGTGATCATTCTAATTGTATTCAATACATTTCACACACACACACACACACACACACACACACATACACACACGCACGCACACGCACGCACACACACACACACACACACAAAATAAAAATAAATAAATAAATAATCATTCTCACACATTACATACTATACTACTAGTGTTCTAAACATATATTTTAAATATATATTTTTTTTTTTGTGCTTTCAGGCGTGCTTTCCTGAAGTTCAAACAGTCAAGCATGGTGCTAGCAATTACAGCATCATGGGTCCATTTACCAGTGAACTGAACATGCATGAAATTATAAAAATGTACACATTCAATGCAGTGTAAGCTTCTTTGGATAAAATCGTCTGCCAAATGCATAAATGAAAATACTCTGAGAGGGTAGTTGAGAAACTGACATAACAAAAAGAAACATTAATTGCAATATAAATTTTATGTGCATATTCCAAAACACATCAGAGTGTTGACACTTTGCAGGCATGTTCGTGATACTACAGTAAATGAAAAAAAACACAAAACAAAAAAAGGTCACAAAATTGCAAGATAAACATATTATCGCAACATTCAATAAAACTGCATTTTTTTTACATATTCCCTAATGTCCCCTTGTCCAACGCCCTGGTTATGTCAAAATAAGCATGTTTTGATTGTGTATCTACCTTTTGTGCATGTGTGTGTTTTTTATACTTTGCAGTGTTTGTGAGTCGATTTTATGCTCATCTATGTTTGTTCACTGGTGCGTATTCATGTGATAGGATAATTACATTCTCAAAGCAAGGGCACAATTATTGCCCTATGGGTTCAGTTTTGTGAACCCACTGCTAACGTCGGGCTGATGCGGAGGCGTGAAGTAAACAACTCAAGTCACACACACACCAAACTATTTACTCCCACAGTGAGAACAATTCACCCGAGCAGCTAATTTGGACTAAACATGCTTCTATGCAAATGAGAGACACAAAGCAAGCTGATTAATGAATCCCATAAAGCTGAAACACACACTCACAAACACACACACAGGTGACACGGGTACAACAACGCTATGCTAACGGCTCACACGGGGCTCATAACTAAACAAAACTAATTAAAAAAGCATAACAAGAGGATGAGTTATTACTGACAGCTGGCTATATGTGTGCGGGGAAACTTGACCCCTGCCTATCATCTGTTGTGCGAGCTCGGTCCACACAGACACATTAGCTATTAGCCATTAGCGACACAAGGCCATTACAAAAGCATCTAAATGCCAGCTCCCATTAAATTATGATATGGTAAACAAGAAACTTTTACGAACAATGCCACTGAAACTTAATAGAAAAAACACTAAAGAAATCCATCAGGGGTGGTAAACAATAAAGCGAGCACTTGTTCGAGTGGGACAGTGGCGGTACATTGATCCTCACAGCAGAGCGAGAGCAAAAGAGATCACCCCGCTAGGCTAAAACGTCTAGCTGTCTAATGGCAGCACGCCAGATCCGTGGCCTAACAGCGTCTTCTCTAATAGTGTCCGTTTCAGTGTCCCGCTATCATCTGACTATTCATCTCAGGAGCCACATATCCCCGCTGTTCTTTACAAAACGCACACGCGACCTTAGCGCGTTTGCACAAACAGATACACGCAGACAGCAAACACATCGCCGGCATCTGCTAACATTTACTTAATAATTTAACACCATGCTGCCGTCAATAACATTTTCATAAGAGAGAGGAGAGCCGGGTGGAGGATAGAGGCAGAGAAATAAAACAATTGTAGGATCGATGGTGCAAAAAATTGGTTTATTGAGTGTTCTATCTCACATTTCCCCGCAGACACGGACAAGAGAATGGAGCACACGCCGTAGAGAGAGACGGGGGGAAAAATAAATGAGATTATTGATGTTACACGTCAAAAATAATTGCTCAGATTTCTGCTCAGAGGAAAGAATAAGATGCTGATGGATTTGTTGATCCATGAAAAGGCTTCATTTCACAGGTGGGCCGAGGAGTCGGAACCTTTCACGTTTTTTTTTCTTTTGACCCCAGCAGGTACATGGGGTTCCTCAGTACCTCTGTTGGCTAAAATCTTTACTTCCTCAAATGGAATTTCACTGTAACGCATAGCACCTAGGGACAGAGTAATGACTTGATTAAATAGCGGCTGTATTGCGATGTTCTGTGTTTTATTTATTAAGTCAGTGTTCATAGTGTAACAGCGAGACATTGGTGTCAGTACACATCATGCGTTCTATTTATGCACATCAATGAACCTGATCCCCAAGTTTAATCCAGCTAATTTGATCTAATTTAACTGTGTTGCACAAGACAATATCATCCATATAAATTAACTGAGATAACATCATCTGTCTCGAAGTAAATGAACTGATGAACTGATAATCAGTGACGAATGAACAAATTATGTACGCTAATTAAAAGTCAGTGAATTATAATAAAAGTATATCCTAGAAGTAATCATAAAAAGCACAAGCAGTAAAAGAATAAGGCCAGAAAATACTTTCCACCTCTCCACCTTTGGTTTCATGTTTCTGTGTTCTGCACTGAAATGTGTCAGAAAACAGTTCACAAATGCAAGCATCTTTTGAGTTCCAGTTGGTACAAGAGGCACCAACAATCTTGAGAAATCTTAAGCTTACTTTTAGTTAAACTGTCAACATGTTTGTAGGCAGCTAAATAATACCTGATAATAACACATATAAGATATTTGAGTTCATTTCTTTGAGTTCTGACATTTTATTCTGCCACAAATGCAAAAACACATATTAAGTGCAATTGGAGTTCAAGCCTTCGCATCTGGGTTTGCATACTTATTATCAGTATATTTATGGCCTAGTTGAACCAGTGCCTACAACATCACACTTTCCCCCTAACACCACTGTTTTTGTTTTCTTGGACGCTTCAAGAGAAAAGAGGTGTCACACGCATTAGCAAGACTGAGTTAGAGTCAGGCATCGCACCAGCAGAACTTTACAAAACTAACCTTAACACTTGCTTCACATGCCGGTCTAAAAGAAAGAAAGGGGAAGAAACAAAGTGGGCTTTTCAAAGGACATTTTGATGTTGCATGTCTTTAAACTGTCGGCTCAGACTCTCTGATCGTGGTGGGCTGCAGTAGTTTAGGGTAATTGGACTACGCCCCACTTCTAAGCGTAGAGTATATCTGTGGGTCCCTGCCAGCGCTGATGTACAATAGGCAGTGTCGGGCGATTGAAATTCACTCCGGCTTGTCCCCGCTCTGTCCTGAAAGCGATCTGGGCTGAGGGGGAAGATAGGCGCTGACCCACTGGCCTCAGCGCCTCCTCTGAGCTGGCCACTTGAGCACCCGTCTGAATGAAAACGGGCCTACGTCACGCATGGCACACACACATGCAGCGGCCTCATCAGATAGCGTTTCTACAAACTAAATGGCTCCAGTGCTTGGCCACTGTGTGTGGCATCAATGGACACTTTTCATTTTGCCGCCTTCAAATGGAGCGTCGGCAAGTGTCTCTTTTCCACGTTGTTTTTTTTTTTTTTTTTTTAAACCCTGGCATTGAAACAGTTGCTAGCGAGATAAGAACTCTTAGCCATTGTACTGAGTAAATAATTGTGCGGACTCTATAACAATAATATTCATTTGGCTTTCTTTAAATTTAAAGCATCTGGAATCAGTCCAAATACAAGTCTGAATAATTGCTGTAAGAATTACTCCCAATGACTAACAATAAGAAAGATAACCACAGATCTGTTATACTCTTATTGTGTTTATGCCCAGCTTTTCATAGTTAGAGTCTCTAACTATGAAAAGCTGGGCATAAACACAATAACAAGCAGTCACTGAAAGAAAAACACAAATGGTAAAGAGAAATTCGTGAGAACCACCTGAGAACCGACACTGTAATAGAAAGCAAAACAAAGACAGCAGTGATAAATTACAAAATCCGCAGCATGTAACACCCTTGCATGTCTCCCCATTTAGCTCCACACCGCAAATAGCCTTTGCAGCCGCCTTTGGAGCAGTGAGTAAGTGTGTGTGGCGAGGAGATAACTTTACGAGCGTCATCTCGATGGCCAAATGTTTCCAGGCCTCGTGTTCTGCTCCCGGGGGCACTTCCTAGCTCTCTCGGCTTACCCGTGAAGGGGGCACGGTGTAATCAGATCGCAGTGGTCGACCATTGTCTCCTGTCGTGAATCTCATCTTTTCAAGCTGACCGTTTTACTATGGAATCTGTAAAATAATTCGGCCAGACCCACCTCTCGACTCTGGGGTCAGTAAATAGCTGTCATCAAAGTGTCTCTGTGTGGTAATGCTGCACAGATGGGGATGAGCTTGTTCAGAATTTCGAGAGTGGATCTTTACTCTTTCAGTCTTTCTCTCTCACATAACGATTGTTGTAGAAATGTAGAAAATTCAGTAATAAAATAATTTGCATTATTTTATTTATCAAGAAGAGACTGTGAATTAGAATAGACTGAGAGTAGTTGAAACTAAGTATGTAAATAAAAATCTGTGCCCAGACCAATTTCCTTGCACATTTTCAGGATATATATATATATACTGTGTATATATATATATATATATATATATACACACAGTATATATGTTTAGTAGGTGCTTCTCATTTTTTCTTTGGTGAAGTAAGTCTTTTTGGCTAGTAGGGGTGCTAGGCTGTCTGTCTTCAAGAGGACTCTGAACATAACAGCCATAAACAGGCTCAATGCATTGATCTGTTTCACCTTGAGAGTGAAGATCAATGCTATTGATGTCCACCTGGGGTTTTTCTCCAGTTCATTTGTCATAATCACTCAATATGTCAGAACACTATGTTCACACAGAACTCGTTCACAGATGGTGAAGCTCCACATCAAAACCAGAGCGATTCTAACCTCTCTCACTCTGCGTCGCCTTTCCCCTCTCTGTTTCTCTCTCGGTCTCTCTTGCACGGCCGTTATTGACATTTTACCTCTAACCTTCTCTTTTACACTAACTTTAATGCGGAGTCTGTTATCAGATGCGCTGAAGGTGTGGAGTTTCAGCTGCCCTCCTCCTCCTTTTCTCTACGTTATTCATCCCCTCTTCCTGTGCTCTGAAAGTCAAGCTTCCCTTTACAAAACCCCATGGCCTTATCTTCCTGACCCTCCTCCCTCTCTCTCTCAAGTCCTTCTCTCCAATCCCCCCTGGCAGTCAGTAGACTGGTGCCCCCCTCTCCCGGGACGAGCCATGGGCACAGGGGCACAGCACTCCGCTGCTTCTGAGGAGTGGGATCACTGATCAAACCGTGGGGCCAGTCCCCCAAGGGAGGCAGTATTTACTGCGGCACTGTTCCGACATGGCTGATAACACAGAGGGTGAAGCGCCGCCACATGCGCCGTTACGTACTGTATAGATCTGCTGCTCTTCCAGTCTTCACCTGCGATTTCTGAAGGCAAATAACTTTCTTTAAACGTGGCCAGAAAGTAGACCTAGTAAAAGCCCATTCTCATCAGAACTGTGAGAATTAAAGTAACAACTGCGGGAACAGCGTAAGTCTGCATGGTGAACATGAGTGGTCCCATAATAAAATAAAATAGTCATAGTCAACAATAATATCCTGGCCAGAGGAGAACTGGCCCCCCCGACTGAGCCTGGTTTCTCCCAAGGTTTTTTTCTCCATTCTGTCACAGAGGGAGTTTTGGTTCCTTGCCGCTGTCGCCTCTGGCTTGCTCAGTTGGGGACACTTAATTTCTAGTGATTATCATCAATTTGATTTCATAGATACTATTTAAACTAAACTGAGCTAGACAATGACATCTCTGAACTCAATAATGAAATGCCTTTAACTGAAAATTGAGTGTTTAATCTTATTATTATACATTACTGACACTCTATCCTCCAATTTGATACTGTTAAGTGCTTTGACACAATCTGTATTGTTAAAAGTGCTATATAAATAAAGGTGACTTGACTTGACTTGACTTACCAAGTCTTTGTTTGTGTCACCTGACCCTGTTGAAAAAAAAACAGCATGTGCTGGTTAGGTATGTTTTGAAGCATGCTAGCAGGTTTGATCCGGTTTAAGTTGGTCCTTAGTTGGTCATGAGCTGGTTTAAGGTGGTCCTGAGCTAGTTATAAGATGGCTGGCAGCTTAAAACAGCTCATGACCAACTAAGGACCGGCTTAAACCAGCTCAAACCAGCAACCATGCTTCAAAACATACCTAACCAGCAGGGGAGTCATGCCAAACAATCTCCAAAAACTATTTGAGAATTATGCTGTGGGTTTCTGTCTTGCAATTCCAGTCCATAATTCCAGTATAATAGATATAGTAGAATTTCCACAAGAGTTGTGCCATTCCACATCCAAGGATTGCATACATTTTTTTATAGCACAAAGCTACAGAATAGCTACAGAATACACAAACCAGAGCATTATAACTTAAGTAAAGAAGTTGAGTTCTGATGGGCATGAAGTTCTGGAATGGGACACAGGACAGAGCCACAAGCTGGGTGGGTGGTCAGATATCAGTCGTCCTGTCTGGCTCAGAATTCAATATCGTTCTGTCTGCGGGACTCTTACATCGTCACCCCAGTGATAGGGATCACAGGCAGGGAAAGTAGTGGGGAAACACAGAGCTTTTAAAGAGGCCCCCGAGCTCCTCTCTCTCTGGCCCCTAAGCAGAAATCAAGAGGTGCCTCCCTGACTCTATAATATAACTTAAATTTCGTTTGAATTAATTGCAGTGAATATGTCAATAAGAGTAAATCACTAATCCTGATAGATTTTGCCTATGTCTACCCCTTACACACAGCACCTTCATTCAAGAAGCAGGTCAGTAAATGACTAGAGTTTTAGTGTGTGAGAAAGATGGAATGACCGGAGAGATAACTACACTAAGCTAGGAAGGAGGGGGCAGGTTCAATAACGAAATAGAAAGGCTGTCTTCTCCACTTTTTGAAGAGAGGATGTAGGCTGGAATGCATCCACCAGAGTGGGATTGCCTTTCCTTTTCCTTTTTTTTTTTCCTGCGTGGCCTTTTGTCCGGGGGGTCTGCAGGTGCTCAAGAGGGCACAATATCCCCATATTCATATCCTGAATCTATTCTGATGCCAAAGCCCCGTCCCAGTGGACAACACCTGCTCCTTCGGCCGTCTCAGCCTCACACAATGCCTGTTGTTCTGGCCGGTACATTCTCATCCATCCCCACATAGCCAATCAGTGTCTGAGACCGAGAAACGGCCTGAGACTAGAGTCCTTTCAAATTACACCCCCCTACCCAACCGGAAAGAGCATCCTGTATCTTGGTTCCCATCGATGCAAACTGTCGGTGATACTGAATGCGAAGTTAGATGCCAATTCAGCTTGGACATTTTTTTCAAAAGACACTCTAAAGTTCTTCATCGGTTTTACTCTTTTATTTGACCCTTGATCTGAAAATTTCCCACAAGCGTGATAATAACCTTGGCAAGAAAAAAAATAAAAATACTTTCAATGACATCCTGAACTTATCCGGAGCTCTTCAATTGTAATCACAGGTTAATGCGGGTGGGAAACGATGTCCGCCGCCCATCTCGGCCGACAGTAATTGTGGCGATTTCATATGCTAACGCGGATCACTCCATCTTTGTGCTTCTCCATGGTGACGAGAGGTGTCAGATCAGGCGTGAGGTGGCTGGAGACGCCATTACCTATAAATAAGGTACAATTTGGTTGTCACAAGGTTGCCTATAATCTTGCCCCAGATCTGCAGCTCGGGCTGCCTGGCTAAGCTGCAGGGGCCACAGGCCAGGCCTCCGGTGAGAGAGAGGTTAGAATAGCTGGGGTGGGGGGGTTGAGAGCTAATTGAAAGCTGATTCCTGTCAGGAGCTCCTTTCTATGGGAGACAGAGGGGACATTGTGTCCCTCTGAGCTTGAGTGTGGCCTCAACTGCTGCCAGAAACCCACCTTTTTATCCATGAGACAAAACAGAGACCCCCTCCTTCCCTCTTCTCTCTCTGTTGGACCTCTCTGCTGGCCGATGAAAGGGGATATATTAGGAGGGTAATTCTGAGAGGGAGATAACTGCAGGACAGGATGAAAAATGCTGTCTATCTGCAGGATGAGGGACTCAGACCATGTCAAAACTACAACTTTAGGGCTCAACAGGTCTTGGCAAGCTTGCCGAGGATAGCCAGCATCTAATTGAGTTCTTTGGCCTCTCCTCTTACTGGGCAGGTTACAGTACAGCGCAGGAATCTGTCTGAATCAAATGTTGGAAAGGTGGAGGAAAACTTTTTGTAATGTTTAATATTAACTAAACGGGAAATGTATTGCTCTTTCCTGATGGCACAATTGAGTTATCGGTTATGTCTCTTTAAGTATCAACTTGATGGGTCATTTAAAATTCCTTAGCGGAAATAAAGACTGCAATGGAGACATTGTTTCTTCTAAGCAGTGGGAGACTCAAGTGTCTCAAAAGGTCTCAGTTTTATCTCTTGATTTACCTAATTTCCATGGGATGCTACAATAAACATAAAACTATTCAAATGCAATGTACATAATTTGGTGTAAGGTTAAGATCAGGACCGGAACCATAACAGCCTTATGGAGGTGTGCTCCTGCAGATGGGTTATCTGCGGCGTTTGGGGAGACAGGCTAATTTCTTGCAGCTGCAGTAAAGGGAGGAAGAAATGACAGATTTACTCCCTTTTTAAACACCAGGGACAGCTTCCGTCTCCATGAGCTGTCAGGGGGGCCTTGTTGGAAGGTTTCCTGTTGCTGGATACCAGTCACTGTGATCTCTTTTATAACACACACGCGCTTATTATATCTATGTTACTGCTTTCTTATTAAAGCTAAAAATAAAATAAATCATTATAATTGCGCATATCACGCTTTGAACATATTACAATTTACAGGTACCTTTTGGGATTACATTTTTTTTATTTTTACAAACTGGTTTAAAAAATACCTTTCAAAAGTAAAGCGAAATGAGTACATGCACACAGACTCTCTCTCTCTCTCACACACAAACACACACACACACTCACACACATTAGTCATTCTCAGTGGGAAGGGAGACACTCACAGAGATGTCTAGGTTAATCTGTAGAATAACATTTGAACAAAGGGTCATTTTAGCTAAGTGCACTACAGCACTGAACAGCTTTTTCTTGACTGGGACACTGGTGCACTAGCACAGATAATGTGTTGGGAGAGTGTGCACTTGATATGCTGCTTGCGTTAGAAATTGTCTATGCCTTTAAAAGTAATTTGTATTTAAGACTTAAATGTTCATATATAGACACCTGTGCGTGTTTGTGTGTGTGTGTGTGTGTGAGTGTGTGTGTGTGTGTGTGTGTGTGACACAGGGGTCAGAGCGCAGTGGACAGCCAGACTGTAGCGCTGGCGTCACTGCCACTGAAGCCAATCACTGGCAAATCCCCAGCCAATTTACAACAGTGGAGGACACGGGGCCTTACCCCATAAAAAATATTAGCTCATAGCTGCTTAAATCTGATACTGCAGCGACTACGTAGAGGCTGCTTGTAAAGCTCTGCTGTACTGAGAGAAAAAAAGTGCACCATAACTTCATTAGCTGATGCAATGTATTTTACATGAGCATGATTTATGAATGGTGGCATGTCAGTTTTGTAGTGTGTGATGGCACATATTGAGAAAATGTGGGAGGAGTGTAGGACAGAGTCCTAGTCCCTGATAATGAAACTTTCAAGAAATGTGGAAAATATCATACATTTAGCAACAGACATCAAAGTTAGATTTTAATTGTTTGACATTAATTAATTAATAGTGCCTCTCCAGTTCATTTTCTGAGAGTTGATGAACCATCATAAAATTAAAGCTGAATAAATAAATAAATAAAAACAAATAAATATTCATAAAAATACTTAATGCATAAAAATATACTGTAAGTTCTTAGTCTATATACAGCCTATACAGTTATTTATTATACTTATCAGATATTAAATATCAATCATTAACAATAAATTATAAAATATACAATATTTATACAAAATTTTACAATTTGCATATTTGCACACACAAAATTGTAATTTATATATTATATTATATTACATGTATTGTGGTACTCTTGTGAACGCGTGGCGAAGACTTAAATGGAAGAGATGAAATTGTTGAATAAAGTCGTTATTTTTGTTTTGTTTTTTTTGCACACAAAATGTATTCTCATAGCTTCATAAAATGACAGTTGAACCATTGATGTCACATGAACTATTTTAACAATGTCTTTACTACGTTTCTGTGCCTTGACCGTGGTAGTACCCTTGCATCTATAGAAGGTGAGAAAGCTCTCGGATTTCATTAAAAATATCTTAATATACGTTCTGAAGATGAACAAAGGTTTTACGGGTTTGGAACGGTTTTGGGGTGAACTATCCCTTTAACTCTTCCAAGCCAATTAGGCATTCCAATTTGGTGTAAAATGTCCTGGTTTGTGCAAGAGTCATAAAAACCTCATATGTGTGCAAGAACTCCCAAGTTTCATCCTAAAGGAAGGTGTTATTGTCCAACAGAGAACCATAAGTGTAGATGTCTTTGAATGTGTGAGAAAGAGGCGAGAATAACCTCTACTCCCTCTGCGTCAGACCTCTGTGGCATATATTTGGACAACCGAATAAAATCAGATAGAAAAACAAACCCTATTGGCCCTGATAATGTTTTGGCTTAGAGCAGAGTAAAGCACCACAGTGAGGTCAGCACACATGTGTTCCTGTCTCACTTACTACCACCACATTCCTGAAACACTTCCAACGCCATAGCATGCTAACAAACGATCTACTTATCAATACATCACATTATTTTACTTTATCTATGACATAAACTTCACCGTTACACTTATGCCACTTAACATGCAAAGCAGTTGATTGCAACTTCAAGATTCTGCAGTTGTGACTTATTCTGAACTACAGACGGGCACTGAATTTCACAATGTAAAATCTCTGAACGGAGTTCACACAATGCACCCACACACCACCACAATACAGTATGAAGTCCCCAAAACAAAAGGAGAACAGGCAAATTGGGAGATAAAGAGGAAAAGAAATGATGCAGTGTAATTTTCCACAATTAGCCGCTGCATGAAGCAGCAATTATACAGTGTCCATTAGCTGTTGACTGTGGGGAGTGAAGGTTAAATGCAATAATTCTAGTTCTAAATGAAGTCTAGTGGGCTTCATGTTCTCTTAACTGGCTGATGGCTGATGAATCTAAATTAATATCACATCAAAAACTCACATTGAAGTTGCAAAAGATTACAGTGTAAATGTCTAATAAACAAAAAGCAGAAACATACTACTACTACAAATTCTTCTTCTTATTCCTCCACATTTGAAGTATTATTAGTAAAAGTCTATTTTAGTCAATTATTCTATTCTATTCTATTCTATTCTATTCTATTCTATTCTATTCTATTCTATTCTGTTCTGTTCTGTTCTGTTCTGTTTATGCTTGAAAGCTGCAGTACATCTAGTTAAAGGGATAGGTCACCCAAAAATGAAAATTACCCAATCAGCTTGCTTCAGAAGGCCTTTATTAACCCCCTGGAGCCATGTGGAGCCCTTTTTATGATGGATGGATGCACTTTTTTGGGCTTCAAAATCTCAACAGCCATTCACTGCCATTATAAAGCTTGGAAGAGCCAGGCCATTTTTTTTTATTTTTTTTTATTTATTTTTTTTCTCCAATTGTATTTGTCTGAAAGAAGAAAGTCATATGCTTGAGAGTGAGTAAATCATGGGGCAATTTTAATTTTTGAGTGAACTTTCCCTTTAATTGCAACTGCATGTAAAATAGCAACTATTTATTTATTTATTTAGTGATCCACAGAAGAAAGTTACTTTATCACCTTTTTTTTTTTGGAATAAATACACTTTATTTTGATGTTCCCCCAGCAGGCATTCTACTAACTATTAGAAACTTTGCAAGTGCATGTAAACTTATCCTACTAAACCTAATCTAACAGTCTACTAATACTGTAATGAGAGTTAACTGACATGTAGTTGCAAAGTTACTTATAGTTATTAGAATGTCTAAAGTGGACTATTGAAATAAAGTAACCAGAAAGCTATATTGGTTTGCAACAATGTAAGCACGAAAATGATGATAAATGTTTATTTTGCGGTAAACCGTTCCTTTAAGATGCGTAAGGAGATACACACACACATAGAGAGACAGAGAAAGTGAGAAATCCCCTTCTCTGAGACAGAGCGAGGTCTTTATCTGTGTGGTCCAGCTCGCCTTTCTGCAAGTCCTCTGCCGCTCAATGCCGCCTCTTGTTCTCTGTCCGGTGGATAAAAGCGTGCATGAAGTCTGATATGCTCCCATGAGATGTCATTTAAAGCCATTGTCGGACACACAGTGTCATTTCAGCGTGTAACCTCCATCTTTCTATGATTCCCTCCATCACGGCCCTTCTCGGTTGCATTTTGTTGCTTGTTTCCTAGACTAACACCACATCTACCCCGCAAGTGCCTAAAGAACAACTGTATTTTAAGAAGAAATCTGCAGTAGCAGACTTGAAACAGTCTGTGCCGTGAGGCTGTCATTGCATTACGGAGAAGGTTTGAACTAGTTTGCGCTAGTTCTAGAACTGATCTAGTATCAGGTTGATCTAGGGTTCGCTTCAATGAGCTGAAGGGGTCAAACTGACCCACAAACAGTCTTCTGCAGGACATCTTAAGTAGAAGGACATCTTAAGTAGAAGCTCTGAACCTTTCGACTGTGTGTTATTCCTGTTGAGATAAAACGCTGTCTGTGAAAACAGGATATGTCTCGGCCCCTATCAGCTTTCATCTCGTCTGCATTAATGATGTCAAGACGTGTTTTGAAAGCAACTAAGCCTCCCGCAATTCCATTCAAAGAAAATACACAGTACTGAATAGTGTCGATTTTAAAACATGGCGAGAGCAGAGGTTCATTTATTTTCATGTGGGGCTCCTCCACCTTCATGTGTGTGTGTTTGTCTTGTGGCACGGCTGTGTGTGTGTGTGTGTGTGTGTGCATAATCCCCGTCATGTCCATTGCAGGTTATCTTTCAGGATTTGCGAGGGCTTCACAACACACAGGATTTCTGGACACAAAGAATGTGTCTGGGGCCGCTGAAGACAAACAACCCAGAAAAGCGCTGCTCGCGTGGTAAGGAGAGGCAGCAGGTGTTTTCATAGATTTAGAACATGCTGAGTGAACAGAGCGAAAAGAAAAGAATTTAACACTCTTTCCCTCTGAAACTGAATCTTGAGGAGGAACTTTCTTCTATCTATCTATCTATCTATCTATCTATCTATCTATCTATCTATCTATCTATCTATCTATCTATCTATCTATCTATCTATCTATCTATCTATCTATATCTTTGTGAAAAAGAAGTGTGAAATTGTGTACTTTAAATCTTAATAGTATATATTATTAAAAACTGTACTTGCAGATGATACACTATATTAATAAACACACTTAGGTACACTTAAAAACTTAATTCACAATAAAAAAAAAAAAAAAAAAAAAAAAAATATATATATATATATATATATATATATATATTTTTTTTTTTTTTTTTTTTTTTTTTACAATAATTTTAATCAATATGTTTAAAAAATCTCTTGTCATATTTTAAACAACACTTATTTTGGTGTGTTGACTAACATATTAAAATATATACTTGATTATAATTTTAACTGTAGTGTGTTATTCAGTATTTAAAGGCAATATATTAAATGTACTCAATTGCAACCTCATCATTGCTAATGTGTGATTAACAATTATTTTAAATACATGACTATTTGTGGGTCTAAGTAGTAAGTCAAAAAATATGTATGCATGCATCTATGTATGTATTTATTTATTCATTAATTTACAATTTTATTACTTAAAGTAAATGTTAACTGCAATAAAATGTATGTTAAATATATTTTAAATATATTATATCATTTCAGCAAGTTTCTAAGGCAACATTTCATGTTTTCATTTAGTTTAACTTGATGTACTAAAGTTACTACCACTAAAACTGAAATGAACATTTATATATATATATATATATATATATATATATATATATACTGTATAGACATTTAAAAACAACAAAAATTTATTTAAAAAAATGACAAAAAATGAAAAATAAATAAATAAAAACCACACACACAACAAAATGACTGAAGCCTTAGCTAAAATTAATATAATATAAATATAAAATATAAATATAAAAATTAAATCTAATTTTAAAATATTACCAAAAACAATATAAGTATCTCAATGATACTAAAATAAAACTAATTTAGTTCTTTATTTACAAACAACAACAACAAAAACCTAATCTGGGTTATGGTGTCCTTGTTTTCAGATTTCGGCCTTCAAATACAGGCAGCTTTTTCCCTCATGTTTATAGCAGCTACTGCTGACACTATTTTCCAAAGCTTCAGAATTTTCTTAACATTACACTGTTTTCCAGACCCAGCACTATGGAAACCTGGCTTGTGGAAATCCCACAGCCCTACATGCCACAGCACCTGTTTCAGACTGGAAATGTAAGACCTCCCAAAAACACATTTCAACTTTTGCTAACAGTGTCAGAAGGACTCAGAACCAGTCGAAAGGTGCATTTGTAGCCCAGCAGAGAGCAGACAGAGAGAGAGAGCTTGCACTTTTCCAGAGGTAGTCTGGGACCGCACTGCTGGAATGTGTCGGCCAACCACTCAACTTCCTCTCTGCGTTTAATGAGAATCAGACATTGGCACCTGCCGCTGCTGCCTGGACCTCTTCTCTTCCTTCATGTTTCATAAAGAAATAGATCATTAGAATTATTTGCTAAAGTGATCATCGAGATTTAGGTATTTGAATTGCATATCACATTTCTATCCATTTGGATTACACCGTTTTAACATAAATTATTATTACTGCTATTAGTATTTTTTTTTTTTCATACATCTGAACTATTGAATATTGCTTGATCCATAGCTAGCCATATTTTAATATTCATAAATTTTAACTGAATAAATGTAATTGTTTTCACATTGAACAAATTCATGCTGATTCTAAGCTATTTGAATAAATGCATTTTGAAAATATGATTATTACAATGAAATCAAAAAAATCTAAATTGTAATTTTTTTATTTATTTATGAATGAATGAATGAATGAATGAATGAATGAATGAATGAAAATAAATTAAATTAAATTAAATTAAATTAAATTAAATTAAATTAAATTAAATTAAATTAAATTAAATTAAATTAAATTAAATTAAATACATGTTACCTGTTTAATATGTATTACTGACAAATGTGCAATTCAAATGAATGGACATTTTATATTCAATACAAATATCTTTAATTGTGTATATCTTAAATATTTGTATTTAAACAGTTTACAATACAATTATTAATAATAATAATAATAATAATAATAATAATAATAATAATAATACATTTAAAAATGCTGATTTCCTTGTTCAATGTTGTGTCAAAAGTGTGGAAATGTAAAATGGTGACTATAAAAAATACAAAACACAATGCGTAGCTTTAAATTAAAAATAATCTTCCATGATGTTTTAGTAAAGTTTAGTCAAATTATAAGCTTTACTGTACGTAATCTATATAGATGGTTGTTTAAAATTGGTTACACTTCCCAGATTCTTTCAAAATGTCTCATTTGTTTTGGGATTTGTGATCCCACGGAGGCTCAGACGGACGGACGGCCTCCCGCTGCGAGCGGCCTTTGCCCCACGCATGACAAAATAGTTTCTAGGCGAGATCCTGAGCCTCTGTGTTAGAAAACAGTCGCGCGCTCACGTTCGAGCCGGGAAACCGTGTTAAAGGGTAAGGTTTGGTAAACATGCCAGAAAAAATAGAGCAAGTGTTTTCCTTGGCTGCCTGGTCAGGACGACACAGCAGTATTTCGATGACACAGATGTGTTTTTTTCTTTCCTCTTTTAAAGAATAACGGAGGAGCGAACATAAGTGAGAGACTGATAGAGTCGGAGGGAACGGGCCCCGCTGCAGCGGCGGCGGCCCCTGTCAGCACTCGGGGCCGTGTCCAGACTGAACGCATTACAAGTGTTCCTGCTGTAAGATTATATTTGGATTCTCTAGGCTCTCTTCCAATTATTACTGGCACTTAATACTTTTCACACCATTCACAGATCCCCTTACCCCACTTCCCTCCGGTTTGCACAAGTTTTGGCTTAGAGCAGCAATTTTCAGCAGAAGAAGAGAGAGAGAGAGATGGATAAAAAGAAAAATGTTCGGCCCTGCTCAAGCTGCAAGGAGAAAGAGCTTGATGTATTCACCAGGATCCACGATATATTAGTGGTGAAAAGATCAAAGCAGATGAGCACAAATGAACAAAATAATCATGAAGACTATGGGTTGTAATCATAAAGACTTATTTGGCTCTTGTTCAGATGAAGCGTGCAATTTCTGTGCCACTATTATAACTGAATGGAACTACAATATAAATGCCACGAATGAAGCATTTATGTTGATTTTAACAATTCCTGTCCATTTAAAATTCTTTTGTACTTTGTTGGAAGCAAAAATGTGAATACTTTGATTTACTTGTGGTTCATTAAGAAGATTCAGTGAGTGAGTCATTAGACCAATTCAAACTAATGACTCATCATTAGAGACTGATTTGTGAGTATTTTTGCCTAAATGGAACTGCAAAATGAATCACAAATTACTTTTCATATTTTCAATTTTAACAATTTCTGTCACCTTGTGATTCTTTTAGTACTTTTTTAGCACATTTGAATCACTTGAGGTTCAGTGAGTTAAAAACTGCTTTGACTGATTCAGTGAGTGAGTGAGTTGTTAGGCCAATTCAGACCATTAACTCTTCATTAGAGACTGATTTATGAGTATTTTTTTCATCGAATGTAACTACAAAATAAATTGTCAGTGACTTTTCATATTTTCACTTTTAATTCTTTACTTTTTATCAGCAAAACCACTCTTGGTCTATTTGGTTCAGTTGCAAATAAGTGAATAAGTCAATGAGTGAGTGAGTCATTAGATCAATTTAAACCAGTAACTCATGAGTATTATTCTAATTTGTGAGTCGTTTTGAAACAAAAAAATGACTCACAAATGTCTCTTACGGTTAGGTTCTATCAAAAGGTAATACTAACAAATCTTGACATGAACATCATTTGGTTTTGGTTTAACTAGTTACTGTTTTCCAACCCTAATCTTGTATCAATTAAAATATAACACCCAGGTTTTAGTATGCTGTGTGTATAAGACAAAAGGAGGTTATAAAAGAGTGAGATGGAGACAAAACCGTAAGCAAACGCCCAAGTGGAGAGAATGTCAGGTAGCAACAGAGCAGGTATTGTTTAAGGCTTTTCTGGTTTCCATTAGTGAGTTGAGGTGATAGACTTAGATTGAGCAGAATACAGGCCCCTTTCTAACTCCAACCCACAACCCCTCCCTGTCTTCCTGTAGATAGCTACATCTTTTTCCTTATCCCAATATTTCTTTTGCTCAGATGGCTACAGTAACTGAGATGAGAAAGTGTCTCGTTTTCCCCCACCAATCATACTCTTAGTGTTCAGGCCGGTCAGGGGTAGTACAACAGATAGAGTGAGGAGATTTCCCTCCAGGGTTTGGTGGTCACCACTGACATGCTATCATTCGTGAAGCCTGTATTGATTTATCGCACAACACGGCCTCCCCGAAGACATATCCTCTCACACACACACATGAGAAAAAATTAAAGCACACACACCACTCTCTTTGCATACTGCTCCCAGTAACTCTGATTTTGAATTTGAAAAGGAAATATACCAATATTTTAATATGTTAATTTTACGTCCATCTTTGGCTGCTGCCCGCAGGCAGTTGGAGAGCTGGAAGTCTATACCCGACTTCCTCTGGAGAGTCAGGGGTGAGCGAGCTCAGGCTTTTGGAGTGTGTTAACGCATAAATTCAGCACTCATCTGCACAACATCCCACAAAGTGAAATACAAAACAGAAAATGTTGCCACAAAGCTTCAGGAACTTAAACTTAAGCATAGTTAAGGTATATGTATACATGTATATGTATACATATACTTTAACTATGTATACAGTATGTATAAGTTGCATGTGAAAGTTTGGGAACCCCTTGCAGAATCTGTGAAAATTAGAATAATTTAAAAAAAAATAAGAGAGATCATATAAAATGCTTGCTATTTTTTATTTATTTATTTATTTTATTTAGTACTGTCCTGAGTAAGATATTTTACATAAAAGATGTTTACATATAGTCCACAAGACCAAAAAAATAGCTGAAATTATTAAAATAACCCCCTTCAAAAGTTTGGGAACCCTTGGTTCTTAATGATCTACGACTTTTTGTTTGTTTGTTTGTTTGTTTTTGTTTTTGTTTTTGTTTTGTGATGGTTGTTCATGAGTCCCTTGTTTGTTCTGATGCTCCAGAAGGAAACACGATGCATTAAGAGCCGAGGGGTGAAAACTTTTTGAATTTGAAGATCAAGGTAAATTGTACTTCATTTTTCTTCCGGAAAACATGCAAGTATCTTCTGTTGCTTCCGAAGGGCAGTACTAAATGGGAAAAAAATGATATTTCAACAAAATAAGAAAAATTTGGACGACATCATCCTGTTCAAAAGTTTTTCTTTCTGGCATTTTTTGCATACTGACATGTGATTAGTCTTCTTTCTTGTAACTACTTGTATGTACAATTCTGAATGGTCTTCTTTTCTTATACTGTATCGTTTTATTTATTTTTATTTTTTGTAATTGGCCCTCTTTCTGGCATCTATTTGCATACTGAATCTTAAGTGCAATTATTTGCATAATAAATTGCATTTGGTCTTTTTATTTGTTACATCTGTTGGTACAATATGAATTCTCATCGGTCTTTCTTGCATCCATTTAAATATCTTTATAAATTTTACACTCCAGTAATAGTGTTGTCAACTGATTTTCATACACAGCCAAGAGAAAACAAGACACATTTAATTTAATTTTATTTAATATGCAAAATCAAAGCCTAAAACTTAAATTTAGCTTAAACGTTAACACTATTTTTAATACCATGCATGCATTTCTATTTCCTTTAGGAAACACAAATCGAGTTTAATCTACAGATCTCTTGGTAGCATAGTCTTCTATGCCGTAAATATTCTCATAGAGCAGTGATATATCAGAAAGCAGACTCCTCAAGACAAACAAATCTCTCTACGACCCGCTCACACCTGCCTAAAAAACTCATTCGGAAGAAACAACAACATCATTTTCCCGCTGTGCTCCGGGGCCCGCTCCCTCGTGACCGCCGGTTCACGCCCTTGTGTACCTTGCAGCTTCCTCAGCTGTGAGAAAATAATGGAATTATATTTACTAGCAACGCATCAAAGTTCACTGGGCTGATGAGCTGGCTTACTGCCTCCGGCAATACAGTCTTTCCCATTACCGCCATGTCCTTTTTCATAGATGGATGGATCTCGACAGAGGCATCCATGCGACATTCAACCACATATTATTACTGGAATCAATGTCCATGTCCGCAAAGATTTATGATTGCGAGGTGTACAGCTTTATGATGTAAATGGAACGTGGTTTGATGCCGTATGTTGCTTTTGCGTTTCAAGCTGTTCTCAAAAAAATAACATAAAGAATTCCATCGGAGAGATGTCTGCAAAACTATTTTTATATAGTTTTTTTATTTTTTTTATTTAACTGCGTTTAATTAAAACACATTCTTTCAGCAGCATTGCAGAGAGATGAGCCCCCGTGGAACTGAAAGATGTGCTCTTCCAGTGACGCTGGACATTTCGGAGATGAATCCTGGTGATGACGTGTCACCAGTGTGGGTGGGGGTGCTATGACAGCTATTTTCAGCACCCTCACAAACAGTTTTAGACTCGCGCGGCACAGGAGAGCACCGCTGTGCCAGTCCAGCTCTCTGTACCAATGGAAATGCCATCTTAAAATAAAGAAAACAAACAGTATGCTTTACGAGAAAATACTATTTCAGTCTTTCTACTTTAAAATTTAATGTTTAATTCAATGTGTTATATGTGGCTTCTTTGTAATTATTTGTGAAATCTACAAAAAGTTAAAAAGTAAAAACTGTTTCAAAGTAAACCTTAAACCAATTGCTTTCAGTGCAGAAACAGTTTAGACTTAAAGTTTAAAATGTTTGTACCAAGTAATCATGATATTTGCAAGTTTTAAATAATAAACTACACTGGAAAAAAATGATACTATTTTTTTTAAGGTAAGTGGTTGCAAAGAATTTATTTTAGCTACATTTAAATAATAAAAAAAATAATAATGTTGAAAGTTAGTTAACTAATTTTGTTTATTTAAATGTAGCTGAAATAAATTGATTGCAACCACTTACCTTAAAATGTTTTTTTCAGTGCATTTATATAAAAGTTTTCAAAAATGTCAAGTGGTGTTAAGTACACACATCTTAATTCTAAATAGATAAATCATTTATTTATTTATTTATAATAATAATAGTTTATTATTATTATTATTACAAGCACAACTGCTTTGCTTGGGTTATTTTATGAATAAGAAATTATAACATAGCATAAGATTATGGCATTATATATATATATATATATATTTATTTATTTATTTATTTATTTATTTTAATTGAGCCTTTTTTATTCTCATGACAGCCACACTATAGCTTGAAAATTTTGACTGCAAAATATATCAAAATGATTTTAATTCAGAAAACTTTAAACTTTCATCATAGAAGTATGTATGCCATTTCATGTTTTTTTAATTATTATTATTTATTTATTTATTTTTTTATAGTAGGTCCAAATGAAAACCATCAATGTACAGTACTTTTGCTGTAAATAACCCAGAAACCAACATGTTGATCTGAAGATTTTTTATCAACAAAGAACCATATAACAACTCGGGAACCTTATTTACTGATCAAAAGAACCAAAGAATAACCAATTTTTTTATTTATTTATTTATTTATTTTTATGAATAACCTTATTATTACAAATATATTGTAGTAGATCAGAGGTAACATTAGAGAAACAATCTCCATCCTTCAAGTTGTAGACACTTTGCTGTGAATGTACGAAGTGTGTGTTTCAGTTTCACCTGAAATCTCAACTCTCCCCACAAATCAAACACCTAAATATACATATTCAGTTCTGTTATTATGACTTTGTAAAATGCTGAAAGGTTTATGTTTGGGTAAGGAGATTATTAGTTCAGTATAAAACAATAGGAGTCAATGTGTGTGTGTGAGATGGTGACTCTTCACAGCTGGTGGAGTCAGGGAAGCGCTGGGAGCGTCGCCCACCCCTCATAAACTCACAAAGACACTTAATAAGCCCCCTGACGAGTGATGCTTATGGATTTCTGCGCCGCTAATTTCCGTAACTATCACTGTTTGAAAGATAGCCCTGAGGATTTGGGGAGCAGAAGGGCCCTTGTCTTAGCCAAACACAAGAGCGGTATTATGCTATATAAAAAAAAAAATCAAAAAAAAAAATCGCTATCCTTGTAACGTCCCTTTCCTCCTGCTAAGCCATCTTGCTTCGATGTTGTAATGTCATTCGAAACCATTATATCATAAACATCAGCTATCTGATGTCCACAAAAATATCGTGTGAAACATCTCATGAGCATAAAAATCCGTATACATACCAATGAAAAATAAGGAGAACGAACTTTGAGAACATAATGTCCTGCAATTGTCTAGTCCACAGTAAAACCGAATCATGAAGCCATGGCTTGAACTTATTAGCATTGCTCTATACGAACTGTTGGTAAATGAAGTCAAAGCAAAGAAACAGTAGGAGAAATGTACATTGTGTCTAACAGATTTTCACGGCTCTAAACCCAGACGCCGGTGAATGGAAAGAGTCTGAACCCGCAGACGTGTTCATTTCTTGTTCGTTCGTTTATTCTTGACGGACTGGTTCAGCAGTCACAGACTGAGCCTGGTCTTGGATTTACGTGTGATTTACAGCCTTTTTCCACTGTCGGAACCGAGTACATGTCAAACGCTACCAAATTGGAAGTTGGGTCTGCTTTGGACTGCTGTGACCAAGATCACGTCTTTATGAATTCAGCTGCTCAGCGCACATGCTTTTAACATGACGGAGCACGATATGTTCATCAAATACGACAGCAGCACTGGGGAGTAACTGAGTAGTGATGTTACTATACTCATTAATTATTTGCATAAGTAATGCGATAGTTACTGAGTTGGTTTCTACAGAGCCTTGCACATGACATACAGGGAAATGATATATACATATATATATTGAATATAATATATTTCCTGATGATTCTGTTTATCGTTATGTTGTCATTATAAAATGTATAATTACATAATTATATCCTTTATAGGGTATTTCTTTCTTATTTATCAGGTGCATTTAGTGCAAATTTATTAAATCAGATGGAGCAAGAAGTGTGTCATTTTCAGGCCCCCAAAACACTGTTGTCATGTAAATGAAGAGCCAAAATGCATAAAAAGTAGTGCTTTTAATTGCATCCAAAATAAAAGTTTTTTGTTCACATGTGTGTGTGCTGTATATATTTATTATGTCTATATGAATACGCACACACACATGTATTGTGTGTGTATATATATATATATATATATATATATATATATATATATATATATATATTATCTGTAATATAAATAAATAATATATATATATATATATATATATATATATATATATATATATATATATATACATACATACATGTAAATACATGTAAAAATTTTCAAAATATATACTGTATGTGTGTGTGTGTGTGTGTGTGTATATATATATATATATATATATATAATATTTACAGCACACACACATATATTATGTAAACAATAACTTTTATTTTGGATGCGATTAATTGCAATTAATCGTTTGACAGCACTAATAAAAAAGTTTTCCACTTTTTATTAGAAACTGTGTTGGGTAAATGCCCGGTTAATAAACGAATCTGAAAAATACGCATAACAGGAGATACTCATTGCAAGGCCAGATAAACTGCCAGAACTGCATGTGAACATGACCCTCCATCACTGGACCACTGTGTTGAGTTGCTACAAATAATTTCCTAAAGGTTCATTTTTATCTCCCCAGTCTTGAGTTCACACAACAATCATGTAACCCTTTTTTTCTTAATTTATTATGGTCTGATGTACCTAAAGCAAGAGCTGCACACAAGACCTGTTTCAGTTCCTCAAAAGCTATTCTAGTCTCAAGAGTCCAGTCCACTGGGTGCTAAGGTCTCAGACTCCTTCAACAAACTGTTCAGGGGATGTGTTTTCTTTGCATGGCTTTCAACCCAACCACAGCTATAGCTAGTCCAAAAAATATACTCATGTCAATTTTAAGCATTAGATAAGTATTGTTGTTCTCCCTATAGGTTATATGCTCTATACCCTTATGGAAATTAACCATGGTTTTATTGTAGTAATAACCATGTTTTTTGTTTGTTTGTTTGTTTTTTTGGCATATTGATTACCATTTGTATAACCACAGTTTTAATAAAAATAACATGGTTAATCTATGGTTCGTTTAGCAAAATCATGGTTAATTTGTGGTTACCATGATTTAACTACCGTAACCATTGTATTTTTATTTTTATTATTATTATTATTTATAGTAAAACCATGGTTAATTTTCAATAAAGCTTCCTTCAGTTGACTTGATTACATATGTTGATTGTACTCCAAAAATCTGATTGATTTTTTTTTTTCTAAAAAGCAAGAAAACCCTTCAAAAGCAAGCTCTTCCCTGTGATACCAGCATTGCTTTGAGAAGTGTAGTTGACCTTAATAGACTGTCTGATGACAGCTGTGGATCTTATAATGCAGATGAACACTCTCATTGTAACTTAACGAGTAAGATGACAAACACTCCTGTCAGATATGACTCAAATGACTCCAAATTGGTCCTAATATTGTTCTAAACCACGTGTCCCATTCAGATGAGAAAACACCATGATGTTTGCTGGTTTGAGCTAACTTTTTTTGAAGAACTTGAGCCAGATTGTTTACCTGGAATCATCTGGAACGTTCAAACAACATTCATTTTAATGACTTTACATGCTCCTCCATGGGAGGCTAACATTTCCAATCAGTCTTCTCTGATCAGTGTTCCTCGGCTCGCTTGATTAATGGATTTGTCATGTTTAGTGTTGTATGTCTGGTCTCTCTGAGCGCTCTCTCCTCCAGTGCCAGAGATGCCAGAGTACCTGGGCCGACGCTGCGGCAGCTGCCAACTTCCTGTCAGTCAGGAATGTAATTAGTAAGAATTAAGCTGCTCCGAGCTAAAGAAAGGGGTCAGCCAGAGCTGGGAAGGTCGAGGCGGGTCATTACCGAGCATTTTCTTCTCAGCCGGGGTGAAAAGGTGTCATGTTTACGTAGCACTGAGGTGGGCTTAGCCTGTGACTTCCATTCTCTCTTCTCTTCTCCTTTAGTCACTCCAGTCTTAACAGCGCTGGCTTTTTAGAGCCATCTGTCACATTGTTTGGTGATATCTTTTTATATAAGTGTCTGTTTGCAAGTAGTAATTTTCCTAATAGATTCAATATTTGGTCATTTTTGACTTCTTTTATGCTTAATCTTAGTTCTCTTTAAAGATGACATTAAATCATATTTGACTCCATTTCCTTTCCAATTTCCATTTTTTGCTCTTTTCTATTTGTTTACAAAGTTTTAATTTTTCTTTTCTAACAAATGTCCTCGGTGTTATTGGGGGGGTGCATTAAAGTTTGCAAAGTGTATGCAATTAAATATTTATTAGTTGACTCGTTTGCATGGTGTAAATGTATATCCAATAGTATATCCAACTTGCACCACATACAAAAACCATATCACATATCTCAACTCCTTGATTGTTTATATCATCGCAAATAGCTGTTGAGAGAACAGAGAATGGAGAACGGGATGCTTCTGTTAGTCTGCTGTCACAATAAAAGTCAATTTAAATGTCCCACTTCTGACACTTACTGGAGAAACAGAAAAAATAATTGACCAATGTAGATATTAAAAAAAAATGCCAAATATTAGCCGATATATTGGTCTTAGTGTGATACTGGTTGACCACTAATGTTGATGGTTTAGCCAATCACACTCAAACTCATTTACATATAGAAATCTTAAAGTTGCTCAAACGGCCAAAATATGAAGAAAACCTAAATTATAACTATTAAACACCAAGGTTATGGGTTTAATTGCCCTCATTGGGGCAACTCTATCAATAATATCAGTTTTGGTAGAAGCAGCAAATCTCAGTGGTTAATTATGAAGTCACAGGAAGTGAGGTAACCTACAAAAGCACCTAGTCTTATATCTGCAAGCCCAGAAAGGGGAGGTTAAGGCGATTTTTGTTTATGTCATTGCAAAATATATACTATATTATCACCCAGCTCTTGATAAAGTTATATTAGACAGAACTAATGAAGACGGAGAATGGAACGCTCCTGTGCATCTTCAGTCAAAATAAAAGTCCTGACACTGTCAATATAAAAGTCCCACTTCCGTTTACTGGGTAAACAGAAAAAGTAGATATTTAAAAAAAAAAAAACTTAAATATTGGCTGATATATTGATCTTAGGGTGATATTGGTTGACCTCCTATGCTGATGATTTGGCCAATCACACTCAAACTCATTTGCATAGAAGTCTTAAACAAACAGCCATTTGAATGACAGTGAGCAAATGGTAATGAAAAAATAATTATAACTATTCAACACCAAGGTTATGGGTTTAATTGGGCCAACTCTACCAAAAACACCAGTTTTGCTAGACGCAACAAATCCTAGGATTGATTATGAAGTCACAAGAAGTGAGGTAACCTACTAAAGCAGTTAGTCTTATATCTACAAGTCCAGAAAGGGGAAGTTAAGGTGATTCTTTGACCTCTGGGTACGGCCTATAAGTACTACTGAGAAAGTGGGATCGTGTAACTCCATAGCCTGTGGTAATTACCTCTGTCCAGCACAGACACACAGACATGAAATCTGCAATGAGCGACACAACTTTATCAGAGGCCAAAGAACAGACTCCACACATCTCAGTTTCCTCGCTGCAGCTGGGCTTTTATTGCGTCTATGAGGAGGGGATTTCCCGCACGGAGCAGCGAGCTGTCAGAGCCTGCACTCGTCTTCAGTGGGCGGCTAAAGCAGCGGCGGGACGGCCCAGAACTACCTAACCGTTTTCTCAGTGGCATCAGAACGCCTAAATGACCTAACAAGGGATTTACAGCAGCACCATGTGAAACGAACGCCAGCTCTTTCCCTCCTTTGTGTCATCCTTCTTTTTCACAAATTATGAGATTGATCGTCTCAGTTTCCCCCTGTCCTCTTGCATTTCACTTAAGTGCCGCTTTTATGGTCTCGCTGAGGGCTCGGACACAGAGTGCGTTCTTAAATGTGTGTGGTTTCTATAAGGGGAGCAGTTATATAAAAGGCAGGAAGAATGATAGAGCAGAGTTGTGGGGGCTGCGCACAAACACATGATGAAGGAGGTGCTGTAAAGATGAGAGGCGAAAGACAGCAGGGGGAAGAAGAATGAAAAGAAGTAATGGAGCGACTTTAAGAGCAGATAAAGTTATTGTGAAACTCCACTAGACAATGCATACAAATGATGGGTTTAGGCTAATCTGATGCATATGGTGAATGATGTAGAGATGTCCCTGTCATGTCACTGCATTCAGCCGACACTCTATTGCAGATTTAGGAATGTCAGCTGTAATCGACATGCTGTGCTGACGACACCTTCGTTTCAGCACCAGGTTCCTATCAGCTCTTCTCAGACAGTGCGACGTGTCAAGAACGTGTCCAAGTCAGATTTCATTACAAAATCAAATGAAAAATTGAAGAAATTTTAAGCATTTTTTTTTTTTTGTATTATAAAATTATTTTGATGACACTTCTGAATATTTTCTCCATTTTTAAAATAATTTTATCCTTCGCATTCTCATTTTCATCAGCATTTTTGTTTTCTTTATTATTTAAACAATTTAAACGGTCCCAATTTATATTAGGTGGCCTTAACTACTATGTACTTACATAAAAAAAAAAAAAAAAAAAAAAAAAAGTACAATGTACTTACTGTGCTCATATTGTATTGCAAAACACTTTTGCTGCTATTGAGGTGGGATACAGGTAAGGTTAGGGACAGGTTTGGTGGTATGGTTAGGTTTAAGGTTGGTTAAGGTGTAAGGGATGGGTCAACAGTGTAATTATAAATGTAATTACAGAAATTAATTACAGATGTAATTGCATGCAGATATTTTTAAAATGTAAGTACAATGGAAAAACATATGTACACAATATGTACACAATAATTGCATTGTACCAAATGATTGATTTCAAAGTACGTAGTAGTTAAGGCCACTTATAAAACTAATTATTACACCAATACCAATTAAATTAAAGGCAGTACAGCAAATACTACTATGATACATTACAAACAAACAAACAAAAGGTTTTAGAAATTAAATTAAATGTAATAATTTAATCACAATGCAAAAATCCTAATAGTCCTAAAAAAACAGGTTTCATTCTTTTTAGTCAAAAACGGTTTGATTGATTGATTGATTGATTGATTATCTGTGAAATATGAGTCAGGCACATTCTTGACAGATTTCATGAGATTAACTTCACAATTTGTTTTTGTTTTATTTACTTATTTATTATACAATAAAAAACTAAAGTTTAAAAAGGGATAAAAACATACAATTAAAGGAATATTTTCATAAATTTTCAGAAGATATTAGAAGAGATTAACAGAAGATAAACGTTAACCGAAATAATAAAAATGAGTTATGTAAGCTAGCTTTCAAGGCAACATTTTTGTTTAGTTTAATTTGAAGTACTAAAATTAAAACTAATAAATAAAACTTAATAAATAATAAAGACTTTTAAAAATGTATTTTTTTAATGTAAACATAAAAAAAAACAAATACAAATGATGAAAACACATTTTAATATTAAAGTGAAAACTGAAAATATAAAAATAAAATTCAAACTATTAACAAAAACTATAATATTTCACTGATACTAAAATAGCACAGATTGCAACAGAAAATAATGTTGACTCGCACCTTAGTTTGTAAACAAACAGGCAGTGTGTGTACAGTAATGCATTTCCAGTGGAAAGCTGATGGGTTTAAAATCAGAAATGTGAGTCTTGTGTTTTTGTTGAAGCACTTGTATGGGTTATTCAGTGAAAAAGTCAGTCACAGCTATAAAGCTGTCTAAATCGTACTTTTGAGATGGCACTATTTGGTGCAAGAACTTCTGGTGTTACTGATGCAGATCTTGGTATTACAATTCCTTGTTGCAGTTTTTTGTTCTTCTCAGTATTACATTCTTAAAAATAAAGGTCCTTTATTGGCATCAATGGTTCTATGAAGAACCTTAAACATCCACTGAACATTTCAAATACAGAAAAAGTTCTTCAAAATGGTTCTTTTAAGA
Organism: Spinibarbus caldwelli; assembly: GCA_039654775.1. Taxonomy (NCBI): domain Eukaryota; kingdom Metazoa; phylum Chordata; class Actinopteri; order Cypriniformes; family Cyprinidae; genus Spinibarbus; species Spinibarbus caldwelli. The sequence continues at coordinate 4,882,649 of CM077248.1, forward strand.
ACTGTTCACTGAAAGGTTCTTTGGGGAACCAAAAAATGGTTCTTCTATGGAATCACTGCAAAAGCACCCTTTTGAACCTTTATTTTTAAGAGTGTATGAGTTACTGTATAACAAACATAGCAAGTCGTGATTTTTAAACCTTACTTGCCTCTGGCTATCAGGCTCAGGTATGCCTGTGCTCCAGCACACATCTGCTAAAGAGTGACCCGTCCTATCCAGTCCCGTCTGGCCCCCCCCTCACACACACCCTGCCAGTGTTTCATTAAAGGATGGGTGTAGAGATGGTTCTGCTCTTTAATGAGCACTGCGGGATTGGATCCAGACCCGCAAAGCTGCCAGAAACAGGATGGGTGTCAGCCGCCTTCTACTGTTCATAAAACAAGGGGCGCGCACACAGGCATGCAGACGCACACATGTGGGACTCGATTTCCTTCGGCGAGGTAATGGGTGACCAATCTCCTCAATGAAGATATATCCTTCATCAGAATGATGCTGGACCTTTAAGACAAGGGCCGCTATACGGGCCCACTAGCTCTCACATCTGGCTCTCATCAGCGGCAGAAGTCAGGTTTTTTGGGTGAAGGGATTCGGGAAGGGAAGTCGGGACGGAGGGGGGTGCATCAGTATTGACTTGATTCAATTACTCGCACCACTGTGAGGGAACGGCACCTCAAGGGAAGAGAGAAAAGGAAACGCATCACTGCCCTTACACTGCGCTATGAGGAAGCCAGATTATTGGCATAAAGTCTGCTGACTTTATCACTTTGGCCAAAAAAGGAAAGAAAAAAAAAATCCAATAATTGGCTCCCTCATTTCACACCTCCACCAAAAAGATGACATTTACATTTTAATAGTGTCGGACTGATAAAGGTAAAGGGTCAAACAAATATGTGTGGTGAACGGATTTCATTTCTTATGTCCCAGCCTGAGGTAAACTCACCGTTAAAGGCTTGATGACTTCTTTTTGTTCTTTTTTTGGAAAGAGTGGTGAATTGTTTGGCAGATGTTCATAAACATTTTCTAAACTACCAACACTGTAATGCACACTTAAACTCTTAATGCATGCAAAAAATCACGCAATCCGTACAAAAGGTTCATAACAGAAAAAAAGGCACTTCCCTTCCAGGGTGTAATACGGGGTGGCATTTATCCAGAGGAAAAATCCAGGTAAATGTGTGTGTTTCAAGAGGAAAGTGTGGGCTGCCTTATTAAATAATGCATACTTTAAGAAGGTGCCTCAATATAAACATTACAAATGTTACTTTGGCTACAAGCATTTCTGAAGATACCTTAAATGGACAAAAAAATACACTGTAAAAATAATAATAATAATAATAAAATGACGGTTAAAAAAAAAACAAAAAAAAAAACAGTAGATGTGGCTGCCATAACTTTACCATAAAAAAAAAAAAAAATCAGTGGCAACATCTATTTATTTATTTATTTATTTTTTTTTACAGATTTAACTTAAATTTACAATTTAAAAAAAAAAAAAATATATATATATATATATATATATATATATATATGTTTTTCATTAATTGAACTAATGTTAACAAATTAATGAGTTAATATAAACATATTATATAAACAACCTTAAAACCACAGGTGGCAAAGAGAAAGCCACATAATAAAATAAAGTTCATCACAAGTAGCTTTTTCACAAGCTGAGATAAATAGTAATATATAAAAGTCTGTACATAAAAAAAAAAAAAAAAAATCAAATTATCATTGTATGCAAAGACACAATGTAGTTGTTAAAAATTGCCAGTACATTTTTTGAAAACTTTTTTAACTTTTCTAAATTACAGATTTGAGATTAACCTCAGATCCGTGTCACAGCACCAGATTTCTATATGTGAAATCATGAGAATGTGACCGTCCTGTCAATGTGCTCAGTGTGTATACAGCTTACTTCCCTGTGTCTGATTTCCGTCTATCACTCTATCAGAGTCCCGGCAGCTGCAGGGGCTGCTGGGATACGCAGATACATATCTAACACAGATGTATCAGTTCATTTAACGCTGCCGTCTGCTACCGTTCTCTCAGAAGCACATGTACTGTAAATCTCGGTAATATCTGTCAGGCTCATCGCAACATTCTCACATATCTAATTTTACTGGCGTCTCAATGACTTACACGTGTTGGAGCGGCCGCACTAACATCATGCTAGTATAAATAATGCATTCCTGTGTCAGACGCAAACATGCAGCCCTATGCAACAATTCCCTAGTCACTGACTCCATGTGTGTGTGTTCTCTCCTTCCAGACCACAAACCAAATGACTCTGCCTGCAGTTTGAATTGGAATCAATTCACTAGTTTGCAGACGAACGTTATTGTGGTTAAGGGGTTAACAAAACCTTCAATGACCCCCTGCTCAAAACTCCCTCCCTCTCCCTGCCTTATACACTTCCTCCTTCCCCAAACTAAGAAGAACCATCTTGAGTTAACCACAAATTTGGACCGTGGCTCACAGCACTTCGATATCACGACAGCGTCTCTGAACATGAACAAGTATCCCTCGATTCGAGATATTAGACACAACAAACACAGGTAAAGTATGTGGAGAACGCAGGGAGTCCGAAGCGACTTTTGTAGACATGTAGACGAGGAAAAAGATGGGGAAATAAAGCGGATTTGGCAGGGACAGTGTGTGCCGCAGAGAAACGGTGAAATATCAGCGGGTTTTCTGTTGAGGCGAGAGCTGATAAAAAAGAGGTTCTTTTATGTGAAGGAGCAGAAATTCACATGGCTTTCTCACGCCTCTCAATCTCCCTTGCACCGAAACAGACCTGCATCTCGCAATATAATACTACTCCTGCACAGACAGAGACGGAGAAAAAAAATCCAGCAACGATTTAAACTCTCAATTTCCTCTTTCGTTTAAGAGCATTTGTAACCTTCACTTATAGAGGCTGAGCGTGAAGGTATCAGTGCAACCAGTCATTCCTTCACAGGGTTTTAGACATAAATCTCTGCAGCGACTGTCACAAGGAATTAAAAACCAAAAAGTCTGAACCAAAAGAAAAAAAAAAAACACATTTATAAAGAAATTATGGGACTAAATGCTGTAAATTAATAAAAATATAAAATGTTAAATTAATAAATGAATAAAATGAGAATATTGATGAAATTAGTGCTTGGATTTTTACAGATATTCATATCTCTAAATATTAAGGCTAGTATTTAGTATTAGGACCAAAAAAATGTGTCAAACATTTGTTTTATTTATTTATTTATTTATTTAATTTGAGTAAAATAATAATTATGCAATCAATAAAAAATAATGGGACTAAATGCAGTAAATTATTTAGAGTAATAATATAAAATATTAAATAAAATACATAATAAAGAATAGAAAGTACATGAAATAATCCATAAATAAACCCAAATAATACACTTCTCACTCAATAGAGTGAGAACTTTACAGATATGCATTTTACAAATGTTGTATAAATATAAAGGCCAGTAGTTATTATTAGGATCAAAAATGTCATATTTTGTTTTCTGATTCCACTAAATTACCAAATATTAAATCAACAAAAATAATGTGACCAAATATATATATATGTGTGTATATGTATATATATATATATATATATATATATATATATATATATATATATATATATATATATAAAATAGACTATAAATAGACTATAAAGATTTTAAATAATAGAAAGTACACAAAGTAATACATAAATACACTTGCTTCAAGCAAACAATCAATAAATAAATCAATAAATGAGAGTGAGAATATTGATGAAATTAGCCCTTAAATTTTAAAAATATTCATATATGTGTCATGCATGTTTCTGAATATGATTTCATTTTAGTAAAATAATAAATATTAAACCAACAAAAAGAAGGACCATATGGGGGATAAGTTGTCCTTGGATTGTTTATAGTTGTTGTTGTTGATGTTTTTGTTTTTTTTAAATAAATAAAATAATAAATACACAGGGATTTGTGGAGAAAGCAACAGTTCAGAGACATGCATTCCTACGTCTGCCAATAATGCTCCACTGTTCTTATTTGAAGAATACTAGCATAAAATGATGAAAAGAAGAGCATCTCTTGAAGTGACCGCAGGCTGTCTGAGTTGTAAGGCAGCTTCACTGAGATCAGAAACTGTTGAATGGTAGCTAAGGGGGGCTAATTTGTAAGAGCCACATTCACTGTATCGTTTTCAGGGCGCAGCAGGAGAAAGCCAAACATTCAGCAGTTGTCTAAACAGATTCGGAGCGCAACACTGCTCAAACATGCAAGTTTTATCCAAAACATCTTCTGTTACTTCTCTGTCATTGTTCCAGAGAGCGTTCACTGGCCTGTTATAGCTGTTTGTTTTGGTATCTGAATTTGTTGGGATACTGTAAGTCCATTACAGACATTCAGCGTGAAAATATGATACACCGCAGTGCACCAGTGCACAGTTCATACAATACAGCAGAACAACAGAGGAGAATGGAGAAGTGCTTTGTTTACTTGCATTGCAGAACTGCGTATTTGGTTTTTATGGCACATTGCTTTAGTATAGTGCTTGTTTTATGCTGTATAAGTCGTAGTGGTTCAGTCCCCATGACCAATCCAGCACACACACACTGGGCTTTGGCAATAGAGGGCGCCTGTGCACAGCAGGACTTCCTGCAGCAGAGCCGCTGCCTTTCACAACACACACACATCAATACAGGCCAAAAATTCAAAGCATTAAGTCCCCAAACTCAATGAAACTCAGAAATGAATCCAACTGAACATTCGAGGGTCAGGACCTTCAGCCAGAGTGCCAAAATGGTGCTCAGTCAAGCCGTGAGTATCACGTTTGAAAGTGATGTCATAACGTGACTTTCACCTCCGCGGATGCAAGTAAACAGCAGCAATGGAGGCTGGAGTGAACGAGGGGTTTAGGGTTTCCGCTGTGACGTTTGTTTATACTATTGTTGCTGTCTAATGCAAAGTAAACTGTTAAGGGGGCTTGGGACGAGAACTCGCCTTCCCCGTCTTGCCTTGCCGTGCCTTATCATAATACACAAACTAATTGTAGCCTCCTGTGATTGTTTGAAACACGGCCGCTCTGCTTTTCTTTTTTTGCTCGGCGAGCGAGGAAACTGGGTTTTTTTTTTAAAAACAATATGCAGCTCTGGAGGAGAGTCGATGGGAGGGAGGTCCCGGAGCCTTTCAGCACGTCTCCGTAGCAACACAAACAGACCTTTCCTCCCGGTGAGACCACAGGAAGTGGAGAGAGAATGGCCTCGAGTGCTGTGAGCGCACAGATTCGTCAGCACATGTCAACCTGCTGGGTCCTGACCCCAGACCCCGCACCCCACAGATTCACAATATATGCCATTCGTTTTTAGATACACTAGTGGTAAAATGTTGCATGTTCGTTGTTGGACACTGTTGAGGAAATAGCTGGGAAAGACAAATATGAGAAAGTTACCAATATACTTGCCAAAATAAGTTAACCATGGTTCAGCTATGATCAAATTACACCCTATGCATTATTTAAAGCATTAGTTAAAAAAAACAAACAAACAAAAAAAAACATTGTATTTGTAAAAGTATTTGGAAGAACTGCAATAAATATTGAAAACAATATATATATATATATATATATATATATATATATATATATATATATATATATATATATATATAATACAAGAATACAAGAAACTCAATCAATGCACTTGCCTTTTTTTAGGACATGAAATTGCATTGGTAAAGTTGCACCCTATATATTATTTAATGTATTAATAAATACAAAACAAGAAAAACAAAACAAAGCAGAGCAAACAAAAACAAACAAACAAACAAACAAAAAACAAACCAGAACAAACAATGACATTCATAACAAAAAACATAAACAAAAAACACGACTGAATGTTGTTTCCTAGTTTCTCCTCCAATCACGATTCAAATTCGTAATACTGCCAGACATGGGGCTTAAAATTTCTCATGCTCATATTGCACCTTATATTATTTAATGTATTACAAAAACAAAACAAAGCAAACAAAAACCAAACCAAACCAAACCAAACTGAACCAAAACAAAACAAAACAAAACAAAACAAAACAAAACAAAACAAAACAAAACAAAACAAAACAAAATTAATGCATTAATTATTTAATGCATTATTAAAAACAAACCAAAAACAATGATTGAAACAATGTTGTTTCCTGGTTTAAATAATTAGTGCAGACTAGCATGCCGAATAGAGTTGGAGCAACATCTCTATGACATCAAGCAATATTACGTAAGGCATCTTATGGCATGTTCTTCCCCGACACCCCTGTTGAGCTCTTCAGAGCGCTCATATGAGGAATGGGACTCAATAGGCAGGTCATCCAGGATAACCCCCATATCCTGATTGCTCATATAACATGCCCTCTGCTACTAAACACGGAAATGGCAGCCAAGTTAATTCTCAGAGTCTCCTGACTGGTAAACAGCACAGACTGAGACAGCCATTCATTTTCACACACCTGCTTTCAAAACATTTGAAAGTCCACTGTTTTTAGAGAATGTCACTTTTGATTGTTCCTAAACTTTTATATCATAACTGGTAATGTACAGTGACTCTTGAAACTAAACATCTGTTTATCTGCAGTAGCTGCTGAGTACAGTACACTACTTCTCAAAAGTTTGGGGTTGGTTTGATTTTGACGTTTCTTATGCTCACCAAGGGTGTATTTATTGGATCAAAAATACACTACAATTTTAATATTATATTGTACCTTTTTTAAAATATAATTTATTAATGTGATGGCAAGGCTGAATTTTCAGAAGCCATTACTCCAGTCTTCAGAAATCATTCTAACCATGCTGATTTGCTCAAATATGTTAAAAATATGTTTTTTTTTTTTTTTGTTTTTGTTTTGGTTTGGTTTGTTTCGTTTTGTTTCATTTCGTAGGGATCATTTGATCAATACTTTAAAATAATAGCTTTTATATTAGTTTAAATATCTTTACTGTCACTTATGATCAATTTAGTGCCCTTAATAAATAAAATAAATATTTTTCAATAAATTCTTACTGACCCATTCTGAACAGTAGTGTATATCACTGTACAGTACTTGTAGAAACTAATTAACTTTCATTTTTAAATTTAATCTAAAAATGAATTTAAATTTGAGCCTTTAATTATTCATTACTTTTATTAATTAATAATTATTTATTTATTTATTTATGTATTTGTTTGTTTGTTTATTTGTTAGTTTGTGTATGTATATATATATATATATATATATATATATATATATATATAATGTTGTAATGTTTATGTTATAAAAGCAGTAAATCACTCTAGGTTATGCTATAATGCGAAAGACTCTCTTTAGTAATACATAGCCTTATTGCTTATTTTTGATCAAAATGTGAATTACTACTTTAAAGGAACTTTCTAACTGGTACATTCATATAACTTGCTGACCTTTGCTAACCGTTCATTGCTGTGGATCAGAGCGGACTGGAGCTCGTGGCTGGTGTGCTTTAAGATCTCATTAGTCTCCAGCTGAAGAGCAACGGCTCTGTTTGACTGGGTTTGCTGACCAGATCGATGGAGGCACTTTTGTCTTGACTAAGTGTGCAAGCGCTGGCAGATTCATGTGTTCTCCGAGCGCCCGTGACGACACGGCGTCTAAATAACTGCAAAATGCCAAAGAGCAAGCAGAAGAGAGAGAGCATAAGTCCATGAATATCTCTTTTATCATCCCTACTGCACCATGTGCAATAAAACACAGCCGATCGGGAGAGCGGTGGCATTCTTTAACTCTCAGGACACTCTCAAAAAGCTATGAAAACTGCTTTTTTTCTTCAATATCTTCTTTCTGCACACACTTTCCTGTCCCTCCACTTCACATGGGCCATTTTCTAACAATGCTTTGAGAAGCACTCTCTTCACTGACTGCTGCCCTTCCCTACAGCTCTGTTTGGATTGAACATTGTGTCTTTGTGAGCGTGTGTGTGTAAGTAATAGACGTCTGATAAATGTTTTATTATCATGACCTCTTTGTGTGTGGATATCACATTAGAGCCATCATTCATCTTCTGTCCCATTCAGTCAATATTGCTTTAAGGGCTGAATCATTTGCTGGAATGAGGCATGGAAGTATCACTGAAGGACTTCCTGTTGAAGAATAGCTGCACCTGCATTAGCATTTGAACACACAATCAAACACATTTATGAAATAGTTTACCTCATGTCGTCCCAAACCTACACTCCTAAAAATAAAGGTTGTTTATTGGAATCTATGCTTCCAAGAATGTTTCCAGTGCACAAAAGGTTCATTATATTGAGACAGAGAGAAAAAAGAGAGAGAGATTATGTACGTTCTTCACACTATGAGGGGGAAAAAAATAAATAAAAATAAATAAATTACTTAGAGGTCCTTGGGGGAGCCTGAAATGGTTCTTCCGTGGTTCTTATATTATTTTTTAAAATAAAATAATAAAATAAAAACACAATTGAATTGAAATTGAAATTGAAAAAAAAAAATACAAAATTATAAAAATAAAATATAAAATATAAAATTAAATAAAATAAAAAAAATAAAATAAAAGATACATACAGTAATATAAAATATAAAATATTAAATTACATTGAAAAATAAAAAATGAAATCAATTAATATAAATAATAAAATAAAAATAAAATTGAATTAAAATTGAAAAAAGAAAATTAAATACAAAATTATAAAAAATCAAATAAAATTAATCTAAAAATAAAACTGAATTAAAAATAAAATAAAAGATACATACAGTAATATAAAATATAAAATATAAAATCTAATTCAATTAAATTAAATTGGTAAAATAAAATAAAATAAAACAATTTCATCAGTTGAGTCCAATTGGATCTGAATGCTAAAAGGTAATATCAGATGGGTTTTTTTATGTTTTAAACAACATACATAATAATCAAAACACTGTTATTATGAGCAGGGAATAAAGTTAACTAGTAATTTTAAAGTTTCAGTCGCCTTTCCTTGCCATCTACAAATATGTAAAAAAACAATATATATATATATATATATATATATATATATATATATATTCTAATTCCAGCATTGTTTACTATAAAATGCTTATAGCATGATGATTAATAATGCTAAATGCTACGATTAAAAAAAAAAAAAAAAAAAAAAAGTCTTGTCAGAAACCTAGTGTTTGTAGGAATGCATATGTTTTCATTTTGTGTTACATTTTGTACATAATAATACCGAAAAACTGGACTTTTCTTGCTTCAACATAATACATTATATGTGTTTGCCCAAACAAACACACACAATCTCTGCTGTATGAGAGGTGAGTACACTCATACGCTTCGTCGCTGGCCCTCAGAGAGGCACACGGCAGTTTATGGGGTATGAGAGTCCGCCCCGGGGCAGATCTGATGTCCAAGAGTGGGACACTTTGATGAATAGCCAGTTTATTGTGCTGTCAAGCTCTGCGTCTGTTGGGAAATTGCGGCGGCCGGGACAACCCAGCTGATTGCCAAACCTGCGGCCTTGCTGATGATCAATCAACCTGATTGGCTATGGCAAATATGCTTACCAATAGAGAAGAGAAAAATAGATTACAGCACTGCACGAGGGTCTGGAAAGGGGGGTCAGGGTCAAACAAATGAAACATGAATGAATGAGAGAGGTCAGAGTATCCTGACAGAAGAACGAATGGCTAATATCTCACTCCAGCACAAACACACAGACATACATACAGCAGCAGGCCACGTTCTCAGGGTTTGTGAGCAAGCGTGCTTAAAAGAGCACATAACCTATGGCCAAAACATCTAATCACTGTGTTTAAGAACAGGCTGCCCTCTTTGGATGGAGTTAAAAAGTGTGTGTATGTGTTTGGCAGTTGTTTTGATCAACGTGTTTGACACAGAGGTCATCTTTAATACACTTTGATCTGGTGTCCAGCCGAGCGCATCTTGCTTTGGCACGGCCGACATGATGTGCGCACTATCAAATTGGCCTTTAATAGCCATTCTCTCTTCATTTTCTCCAGCCCAGGGGGACAGGAAGGGGAGAAGGGGAGAATGGCTCATTTTTTATCACTAACTACATTGTCTACGAAGGCACTTACGATCGTTTTCAAGAGATCGCCACCACTTGGACAAAGGGGCAAGTTGTCACACCATTAATTTCAGTGAATATTTCTCATGATATGTTTTTTTTTTTTATACATAGATGTTTGAAAGTTAAGTTTCATACAGAAGCACACTTTGAGGTCTTACTACAATAAAAAAAAAAAATTGAAATGTAGTAAATTGTCAACAGAAAGGTAAGGTACCATGAAAAAGCAGTGTATTGTACAATATGCATAAATATACAATATTTAAAGCATGTAAATTTCCCCACCCTGACAGTTATCAAAATTATCTAACACAGTTGAAACGTTTAATTAAAATCTATAAAATTAGGTTCAGTGGGATGTTTTTGTTTGTTTGTTTGTTTGTTTGTTTGTTTGTTTTTTTGGCTCACTTTTTGCTCATCACAGCTGATCAAACATGCAATAAAACATTTTCAGCATCATTACTCCAGTCTTCAGTGTCACATGATCCTTCAGAAATCATTCTAATATGCTGATTTGCATAATATTTTTGAAATAAAAATGGTTTGCAACATTATAAATATATTCTTGCTAAAAACAGTATTAATTTCTTAAAATTATTAAGTATTAATTTTTACTTGTAGATGAAATATTATTGTAATTTAATATATTTTAAAGGGTAATTTATTCCTGTTATGCAAAACTGAATTACTTCAGTCTTCAGTGGCATGAATATGGCACTGAGACTGACCTTGAAATAAATCAAATAATGTTTCACAATTTTAAATACCCAATTCTGCTTAAAAATGTAGGAAATGGGCTACAAATAAAGAGAAAATGAACATTAAACCAACTTATGAAACCGAGGCGTCCTTCCCTCCAACCCCCGCTTTCAGTCTCTCTCTCTCTCTGAAGTTGAGAGCAAAGATATATAATTTCTCCAAACACAAGAGATGGAATCAAAGTCCATTTCTCCATTCTCTCCCCCGTCTCTGCCGTCAATCATCTCACAGTGAGCGACGCGTGGAAGTGGCGGGCCGAGGAAGCCATGCGGTGCATCCCTGGAGTTTTATATATTCCGGGAAAAGATGCAGGCGCCGCACGGTCCTCATTAACAACGATCCACCCCGACCTCTCAGGCAGGTGCTACTGTAATTAACTATTGTTTGACTATCAAAAAGTCGGCCACTGATTAAATGCACTATAAATGCAGAGGAGCACTTTCTGGGCCGCCATAATTTCAGAGGCAGCGTGCGCACGCTGGGACCCTTTCAGCTCGGCCCCTGCCTCCAGCGCGAGCTAAGAGCCTGTTGCCAGCGGTAATCAAAACTCACATGTACAGAAAAGCTTCCCGCGCTTCGGCTCAAGCAGCGCGCCTTCCATTACAAACGTGTTACTTTATGAAATCCGCCCAAAAACGCGCCTTCTCCAGGCAACTGAATGGCATCTCTTTAGTGATTAGGGCCGCAATAATGGGCACCCCTGCTATTAGAGCTCTAAGTCCATTTTATTGCTAATTCATTTATGTGCTGGTTCAGAAAATACTTGACGCAAATCACCTGCTAAGAAGTCATGTTTGTCAAGCCGCCATTGCCATTATGGGCGAGATCTTAAATCAAATCCCGCGTAATGACAAAAGGGAACAGGTGGTAAAGCGGCTTACGAGGGCCTGATAACTCTGAGAAAGCATTATTGTGATCAAAGATGAAAATTTACCAACGAATCATCTTTTCTTGTAAATGAAGGCACTTTTACAAAAGTGTGGGTATCGTGTAAATCGTGTGCTTTGAGCACCTGGAAAACCCTGTCAAACATACCGGAAATGCACTGCAAAAAATGTTTTCCAGGACAGATGTCTAAACTTCCATAAATCAAGACACATTTGCTTGAGAAGCAAAATAACTTAAAGGGACAGTTCATCCAAAAATTTTAATTCTGTCATTATTTACAAATTGTTTTAAACCTGAATGAGATTCGTTCATCGACTGAACACAAAAGAAGATATTTTGAAGAATGTTGGTAACCAAACAGTTGCCGATCCTCAAGGATTATTTTATTTTATTTTATTTTATTTTATTTTATTTTATTTTATTTTATTTCTATGAAAGTGAATGGGGACCAGCAACTATTTGGTTACCAATGTTCTTCAGAATGTCTTCTTTTGTTTTCAAGAGAACAAATAAAAACTCATACAGGTTTGGAACAACTTGAGGGTGAGTAAATTATGACAGAAATGATGACATTTGTGTGTGTGTGTGTGTGTGTGTGTGTGTGTGTGTAATTGTTTATGCTACAGTGTGGGAAGGATAGGAAAACCTAAAATTTTTGACATTGTGGGGATGTGTGCCAGCGATCCCCACAAGGGGGAAAAAAATAGTAAAAATAGTAAATGATGTTTATCTGAAAGTGAAACAATGCAAACAGGTTTTCTGTAAGGGGTAGGCTTAAGGTTAGGGGATAAAAATATTGTTTGGTCAGTATAAAAGTATTATCAAAGATATTAAACAAGAAAAAAAAATTGCAATGTGCATTTACTGAGACAAAAACCACTGCATGTTACATTCATTTCTCCTTTGCTTAAAATACGCAATCCTACAAATACAAAATTTCTCCTTTACACACTCACACACAAAATTATACAGTAGGAAGGCCTTGCAGGTGGAACTGCAGGAGCGCTTTGATCAAAATAAATGACGGTGCTTTGTCTGTATTGCTCTGTATTGTGAATTATTGCACTGGGGTCTTTGTGATTTCCTGACTAATGTTCTGCATCGCATCATGTAATAGCACATTTTATATGATAATGCCTGCATTAAGGGGGAATTTGCATTTTTTCCATCTGCTTGTGTTCTGTGTCCGGTCTGTATCATTTGATTCATTTATTTGTTCTACAGACAGAGAGAGGTACATAGAATCTATAAACCTTCAGAGGAAATCAAATAATATTTTTTAGTTATATACTTATTTAGCAGAACGTGATGCCAAGGACTTAAGCGCAGTCACAGACCGAGTCTGAAACCCCTTCATGGTCTTTATTCTCTTTTCATCATAGCTGTGTATAATGTGAATGGGCTGTTTCACAGACTGAAGGGATTATTGGGGATGAAGTGAAAGGCAGGAGACGGCTGTATTGTCCTGAGCATCTCTCCCCCTCTGCCCCCTGCTTCGGCTAATCATTGTTTCTCAATCAGATAATTCCAGTGTCGAACCCTCCTCTCGACGAGCAGTCGGTAATTAACGCGACACTCTCTCCCCTCCTCACGTTAATGGCTTAATTAGGGGTGACAGCCTAACAACCTTGTTTACTCAATTGCTTTTCCTCTTTAATTATCCTAATGACTGGCGGATATTCAGACCATCCTGTTCCTCCGCGTTGCTTTATTTAATGAAGCCTGCTGTTTGTGACACTAAACGATCTGTTTGTGGTGATGAAGGCAGTGATGAAGGCCTTTCGCACCCTGAGAGTCACGAGGTTATGTCGCCACACGCCGCAATGTGTAACCGGCGCTGATCATTATGTCCTAATTAACAAATAGGCCACAACTGTTCATTTGCATAAATGAATGTTTCCATCCTAGAGGCAAAATAAACTGGGCTTTATTTCTATAAAGAACTCTGTTTTATCTGGGTCATAACACAAAACGGGACTCAGACGAATGCCTAAAAATAATTCCACATGAATATCTGATGCTAATTTTTAAATGTTTCAATACATGTCTAATGTATATATATATATATATATATATATATATGTGTGTGTGTGTGTGTGTGTGTGTGTGTGTGTGTGTGTGTGTGGGTGTGCGTGTGAGTGTGTGTGTGTATATATATATATATATATATATATATATGTGTGTGTGTGTGTGTGTGTGTACAAGTGTATACATATTTTTCTTTCCTCATAAAGATGATTTTTTTGGCCTAATCCCTACTTCCCCTTCTTTATTAGCAAATTTATATGTATTTATTTATTTATTTTTTTATTATTTTTTTTAAACTGCTACAATTGATTGCCAATTTATCTCTGTACTCTATTTACACTCCTACAATAAAGGTTCCAAGTTTTTTTTTTTTTTTTTTTTTTTACTATTCACTTTTTTATCATTTAATATTTATTAATTGATTGATTGATATTTATTTATCAGCTGCAATGCCATAAAACAATTTTGCATTCCACAAATAACCTTTTAGTGTGCATTTCCTAAAAGAAAGTTTTTTTTTTTTTTTTGTTTTTTTTTTTAATCATTGTGAAGAACATTTGAATAATTTAAAGAGCAATTTTTAATTATAAAGGACCTTTATTAAAATAAATAAATAAATAAATAAAAATAACTTTACTTACCTTTATTTATATAATGAGGCAAGTTAATGTCTTATTTTTAATAACTCTACAGAATGTTTCATTATGTTTATCAACATCTTTAAATGTCAATACTGTTACAATAATTTTACATACTAAAAACTGATAATTGAAATTTGATATTTGTTGAAATTTCTGCATAAATGATTTTTCTAAGAAGCACATTATAGATTCGCTGGAGGCTTAATTATGTGCTAATATTTATTAAAATTTAGCATTATTTAGCTTGAGATGCATTTAAATACAATGTTCATCTGAGAGGAATCGGTGACACTTTATTTTAGGGTCTCTTAACTAGTTGCTTATTGGCATGCATATTACTAGAATATTAGCCATTTATTAGTAGTAATTAAGCACATATTAATGCCTTATTCTACATGACCTTATTCTACATCCCTAATCCTACCCAATACCTAAACTTAACAACTACCTTACTAACTATTAATAAGCAGCAAATTAGGAATTTATTGAAGGAAAAGTCGTAGTTAATACTGAATAAGTGTTCCCTATTCTAAAGTGTTACCGAGGAATCTTACAAAAGTAATAAAAAATCATGTTATTAAACTGGAAAAGGCTCCCTTTTTAAACAATGACCCAGCCAAAGACACAATGGCTGATGCTGGATCAAATCAACCGCTTTCTTATGGAAACAAACTGTTAGCATCAGCTGATCTGAGTCAGAGCGGGCGATTGAGGGTAATGCAGACTCTTTCCCTCTCGGTTCCCTCACGCTCATGCCTTCTTTGCGGGATTCTAGCAAGGTTGTCCCGAGACGCCCGCCACTTTCTACATGTATAATTAATGATAAATCTCCAAAGCCTAAGCGCTTGATTGATGGATGGAAAATGGATGTTCCAAGCACCTATTGTTTCAGGGCTCAGGATTAGGTGGAGTTATTTAACAGTTCATTTGAGCGGCTGAGGTCTGTGGAGTGGCTCTGCGGTGCCAGGCGGGACCAGAGAGCTCGCGGTGGGGTAATGCGCCATAATAAAGATTAAACCCTCAAAGCCCAAACGCTGAGGAGGGGGGTGAATCCCTGTTTTATTAACATATCTCAATCAGGGTGCGAACTGCGAAAGCTTTAAACCTCCCCATGTTCTTACGGACTAATTCCATCCACAGCGCCTTTGTTTTTATGTTGCTTTATTTCCCTGAACAAGGACTGCTTTTGTTCGGTAACTGGTAACTTTTTACAAATTTCTGGGAAAGCAGGAGCACAAAATGTGAAAAGCACCATGCCATGGAGTCAAACTGTTCTACTGATGTGGTAAAATTCGTAAAATTCATCAAACTACATTTTATGAAAGTCTGGCTTTTGGATATTAACTTTAACGAATTGATGATTAATTAATGATTGACAGGATTTTAAGACCAGTTACTCCCTCACTCTTAAAAAATTAGCTTCTCTAAAAGTTACTTGTAGCACTTTTACAACATTTTTCACCAATTAATCATTTTCATACACTGTAAAAAGTGGAAATCTGCAATTATTACCTTGTTTCTACCCAATTTAACACATAAATAATTTGTTTTGTTGATATAAATTGATGTATAAATAAATGAAATAAAAATAAAAATCCACCCAATTCAACCTAAAAACTTAGGTTGCTGCCTTAAATTATTAAGTATAATCAATTTGGCTCAAATTATTTTAACTTACAGTTTATAAAATTAAACAAACAAAAAAAGTTGAATATTGTATATGAATATTGCATATTGGTTGAACTAGTTTGATTGGTTATATTATTAGACATACATGCTGACATTATTATTATTATTATTATTATTATTATTATTATTATTATTATTATTATTATTTTAAGTGTAGGTTGATTCAGTGATGTTAGATAAAGGTTTTTATTTTGATAAAAACAATATATTTATATGTTTAATTTTTAGGTTACCCTTTTTTTCTTCTTACAGTGTTCTTGGTTCTCGATTGAACAAACTCTCAAAAAGCTGATTTGCAATAATATATATATATATATATATATATATATATATATATATATATATATATATATATATATATATATATAAAGCCACTCAGAGTGGCAAAAACAATTAACAGTAAAAATTATCACATTTAATATATATATATATATATATATATATATATATATATATATATATATATACATATATATATACGCACATACATACATACATTTAAACCAGAAAAAGAAAAAAAAAAGGAAAAATGTGATCATTTTTACTGTTAATTGTTTTTTTTTAATGATCATTTATTATTATTATTATTATTATTATTATTATTATTATTATTATTATTATTGTTGTTGTTGTTGTTATTGTTGTTGTTAAAATACTAATTTGTGATTTATAATTGAACTCTGACTAACCATTTTTTAAACAGTTAAGTGCCACTCTGAGTGGCTTTAATGGCTGTGGATGTGTGTCTCTGTGTGTGTGTGTGTGTGTGTGTGTGTGTGTGTGTGTGTGTGTGTGTGTGCGCGTGTGTGTGTGTGTGTGTGTGTGTGAAGTTTGGCTCATTGATAACAGAGAACCTGTGAAAAATCAAGGGCTCAGGCTGCGAGTGACCCTGAATTGTTCCCACTACTACACAGTCTCTCCCATGTGTGCCACAGATGGAGTCACGTTAGCTTCCACCCTCACATCCACACACATCTGGATTCCTCTAGAACAACACTCAGCTTCAAGAGGGATTTATCTGCTCTTGTGTGCGGTCCAACAAAACAGACACATCGCACCGCTCGCCATACTAATGGAAAACAGTACAAATACATACAGCTCCTCCTGACAACAATTACACATTTCTGTCAACAATTTCCCTGTCAACAACCATTTGGAGCTGCAAAATCAGATATGAATAATATGACATATTGTAAGTAAAATGCAATTAATGGTTAATACAAATGTATAATTGCAGTTATGGACGCTAAGGATTAATGCAGAGTTCCAGTTGTGCTAAATTACATGATGTATCAACAATTATGATGTGCAACACCTGTTCAACAGCAGCTGTGCATAAATCATTTAGATGACTTTAGCTGTGCATAAAGTCAACTAAATGATTAACATGGTCAAAACTTTAAAAAACCTAAAATACACAGTCTACTACATGCCTTCTGCCATATGATTGATTAGCAAGTAAAATTTTTATAAAGTAAATATGAAAATAACTTTAATATTTTTAATTATTTCAAGATGAACAAGTTATTTTTATTTGATCGTCAATACATATTTTATTTTATTTTATTTTAGAAAAAGCCATGTTAAAATGTGTGTGTGTGTGTGTGTGTGAATATTTGCCTCCCACAATAGAAATTACAGAGCATTGATCGTAAAACTAAACATTTAAATATCATCTTACTAACATATATTACTGGTAGATATAAAGTGACAGCTTTATGTAAGTGTGGAATGCTGTTATAAAGATCTCATTAATTTACATTACAGTACGAATTTCATCTTGCTTTTTGGTCAAATAAATATCAGCAACTGCAATGAACTATTTTTGCTAAGGTTGGGCCTCTAAATAAAAATGTGGTGTTTTCCTCCTTTTTATTTTATTTTATTTTATTTTATTTTATTTTATTTTATTTTATTTTATTTTATTTTATTTTATTATTTATTTATTTATTTAAATTAAATTAAATTAAATTAAATTAAATTAAATTAAATAGTTAATTAATTAAATTTTATTTTTGATACATTTTACCTAAAGGTTTAATAGGGGGAAAAATAAAAATAAAAATTGTGTCAGGCTTTATGGAGCTAATGTATTTGTTTAATAAAACAATGTTTTAATGCAAAATTGTGTCCTTAATGTTGTTATTATGTAATAATTGCTGTAAGACACTCAAGATTGCAGCACCTTTCAAACAATTTTATTGCCTAATCATACTGTACTGTAGATCTAAACAGCTCAGCACTACAAAAAAATCCAGTACAAATGACATTGCATTATTTTCCTTGAGGATTCACCGGGTGCGTAATCATTCTTCAGTTCTGTTTGCCATCATTTCGGAGTAAAGAGAAGATCAATAGCATCATAACCCTCATTTCCAAATAATAGCAGTGCTCTGTTACGTCCTCACAACGGTTATTATTTCCTTGCAAATATAACTAGGAAGCTTTCGCAGATTCTTCGGCAAACAAAAGGTTTGTGAAAGCGCATGATCAGCGCTGGAGTCCGGCCTCCGCAGTGCACTCTCAGGTCAGCCATCCTAAACGCTAGCGCCGTAGCATTTATCACATGATCTCCTAAACAAACGAGGGATTTGGGCTCTTTTCTGAGGTGACAGGCACCACAATAGGATGAGAAACGATCTGTTTGTGAACTTCAGCTGGATCTGCTTTTGAAAGGGATTTTGCAAGACGGTGGAGTGGTGAGCATGCTAGCGACAACACAATTCACAGAGATAAGAGTGATTCAAAAACACCATTTATCAAGTAATACTGACACGGCTAAGAAATGAGGTCAGTTAAGCAGAATGACATCAGAAACCAGCTAAAGTCGGTCACTGGATTGTAGGTCTGAAACATTTTCAGTGTGCCAAAATTAGATTCAGACAATACGCTATCTTGTGTAGCAGCTTTTCTATATGCTATCAAAACATAAAAACACATGCTCACATAGAAATACACTGGAATTCAAAAACAATGAGCCAAATCACATCGAAACTGCTCATGAATAAAACCTGCTAGTATGGAGGATTCAATCAATAAAGTGACATTTTTAGGGAGGAAGTATTTGCGCCAGACAGAAATGGGGCCCTAAACTAGGGAACAGTTGGTAGCACTTTATTTCGCTAGTATTCTACTAACACTTTAGCATAGGGACCCATACTCACTATTAACTATAGTAGTTACTTATTAACATATTGGCTGTTTATTAGTACTTATAAACATCCCTAATCCTACCCAATACCTAAACTTACTAACTATTAATAAGCAGCAAATTAGGAGTTCATTGAGGCAAAAGTCATAGTTAATTGTTTGTTAATAGCGAGAATTGATCTTAAAATAAAGTGTGACCACTATGGGTAATTAACAGTCTACTAACACTCCAATAAGAGTTAGTTGACATGTAGTTGCAAAGTTACTTATAGTTAGAAGAATGTCTAAAGTGGACTATTGAAATAAAGTGTAAAGAAACATTTCCTTGCCAATACACATTTTGTGAGAAAAGTTGAGAAAAACCTAAAGAGAAACTGAGAAACGTCTGAGCAATGACGTTTTCCTAACAGGCCTAAAACTTTCCCCTCACCTCTGCTGTCTCTGGTAGACCCATTTCTTTTGATTGTTTTCTATCGCTGGATGAAGTGATCCAGATTTGGTGATTTGGTGCATCCAGGAATGAGGCGGTTTGCTTTCACATGACCTTCAGATGGCTGGGCACGGCCTCCAGACAAGTGGCCTCTCTCTGTGTCAGACAGCGGCCGACTGGCGGCCGAGAGTCTCTCTCCTGGACATTCAGGCATTCCTCTGGCCTGCTCTTCTCTCATCCTCTCTCACTCTCTTTTATCATTCTTTCTCATTCTCTTTCTTACTCAGCTCAAGTATCAGCATTACATTAAGGGCCAGTTTTACTAACAGCTTGTGCCAGCGCAAACCGTCTTTTTGCGTTAAAATTGTACTGTCAGGTTTTACTAAAGACACGCAGTGATGAATTAGCGCTGAAAAGGCATGGACACAGTTAATTCTGCGCCTGACCTTACTGAATATGCATTTCTAGGAGTTTCCCTTTCAGACGCAAAAGTTATGAAAGGAGAGTATTCAAATGAATCACGCAATGTGTTTTACTAACGTTTGAGAACAGAGAGCACATGGTAGAAGGGAGAGGATTTTTTCCACACGTAAATTAACATTAATTTATTTGGAATGCCAGAAGAACACATTATCTGAACATATCATTTGCCAAGCCATGTTATTTTTAATTTGCTTCAGGAAATAAAAGAGGACTTGTGCCACGATCTGTAGCTAGAGTGCCCACGAGCTCCGCTAGAGATCGTGACAACTTGGAATCCTCAACTATGAGTCACGCAATACCAGCTCTATCAAAACTTCTTGCAACCCTTTATTTTTTTGGCCTCCAGTTCTTTTCAATATTCTGTGGCTTCTTTATCTCTTTATTTTTATTTGTGACTACGCTAATTTGTGCTGCACTTGGTATATTGCATTGGTCGATATGTAAATCAGATGTTGCATCTGTGTTGTTTAATTTGCGCGTTGTTAGTAAATCATCTGCAGAAATTTTCACGCCCATTGGTGCTGTTTTGGAATTGCGCTCTTGCGCTAATTTGCCCTGCTTAGTAAAACTGGCCCTATGAGAGTTAAAAGTGTTGCAAAAGCCATTTTATGTAATGAAAATAACATTTTGTGTTTTATAAGCCACATGTGTTATGCATATATGTATGTCCATATCACTGTAAAGTTTGGAGTCTGTAAGATTTTATTTTAATTATTTATTTTATTTTTTTTGAAGGAAGTCACTCATGCTCACAATACTGCAATTTTTATTTATTTATTTATATAAAAATACAGTAAAAATAGTGATATTGTGAAACTCTTTTGCAAATTAAAATAAGCATTTTCTATTTTAATATATTTTAAAAAAATGCTATTTATTCCTGCGATTCAGTGATCCAGTCTTTAGTGTCACATGATCCTTCAGAAACCATTCTAATATGCTGATTTGCTGCTTGAGAAACATTCTTTATTATCAGTGTTGAAAACAGTTGTGCTGCCTAATATGTGTCTTTATTCATAACATATTAATTTCTTTCAAAAAAAAAAAAAAAAAAAGTTTGACAACCACAAAGAGTCAGAATGATTTTCTAAAACAGTATCAATCGTTTAAACCAAACAAAATACTTTTTATTTTGCTTGCAAACTGTGTTTGTGCTATCTCTCTTTAAAATAAATGCCACTTGGTTTGATATTTCGCTACATAAGGATTTGACATTTTAGGAGTTTAGCGTTCAAATAGTTTTGGGGCCACTGCACACATAGTTGCAGTCCAGATATGGGCCTGGGGACACGGCTGTCCCTGCTCTGAGACAGCAAACACAAATGTGTCCCCCGTATGGAAAGAGCACGAGAGGGTCTCAGACCACCATTACCACGAGGGCACCCCAACCGTCCCGAACCAATAACGTCTTTAGAAAGGGTTTCCATGTCAACTGCAGCCCGGTCACATGTTATTATATGAGTGCGGCTCAGACTTCATTCACACAACTGAATTAATGAACACCCACTCAGAGAAATAGAGGAGGACTTGGAGTAAAGACAAAGCGAGCCACTTTATCCTGTCTTTGTTCGCCGATAGTTGAGGAAAGTTCCCTTCAGACATCATAGAGAGAAAACAGAGTGATGGCGTTTTAAATAGTTAATATACTGCTCATTCAGCAGCCTTCTATTTGCTCTCCGTCCCTCTTCGCTCGCTCCCACTTGAATTCCAGCACAGCCGAGCGGAGCAGTGCCGTCACAGACCGGCTTCTGTCCACAGTGGATCATTCCGTCCTCAATCACTGATCTCGCTCTTTCACAATCTCTCTCTCACACACACACATTTTACTTTTCACACTGTATCCAAGGCTCTAGTCCTGTGAGCGCTGGGAAGATCAGGGATAATGACAGCATTCTGCTCTGGAAAGGACAATTCCCACAGATGTGGCAGAAAGAGACATTTGTTTTCTGTTCTTGTCAAAGAGGAGCAATAGTATGACAGAAGAGGCCTTTGGGAATAAGAGGCCAGATAAAAAATGTCTCGTATCCGCCCTCACAAACAACCTTCACATATTTCAGGGGTTTTTATGTATGTGTATCTATGAGTGTGTGTGCTCTGAGAAGACGAAGAGCCGTAAACTGACAGTCAAAAGACAATGTCTGTGTATCCTTCCATTCGTTTGAATCATGACGCAGGAATAGCCATTTTGATAGCATCCGTGTCATGCTGTCCATTAATTATTAATATGAAATCATTCCTACAATTAGAAAACCAAGCAAAAAACTGAGTGTAATGTACAGTAATGGAAGTCTGGAAGATTAAACCTCAAAATGTAAAAGGTTAAAGCACTTTATTACATATTAAAGGCTTAGTTCAACCAAAAATCTACTCACCATTTTGTTCCAAAATCCATAAGACTTTCAGTTATCTTTGAGGGACAAATGAAAATGTTCTTAATTAAATCTGAGAGATTTCTGACCCTTCATTTTAAATCAAAGTTTGACCGTTCAGATTGTTCATAAAGACATTGTAAAAGAAATCCAAATTAATTGGATGGTTTAATCCAAGTCTTCTAAAGAAACACAATCGCTTTTTTGTTCATGAGAAACAAATTTAATTTAGGCTTTCATTCAGGGTGTGAATTACGGGGGGTTTTTAAAGGGGTGAACTGTTGTGCATCTCTGATCAACACACAGTGATGTTTCATTAATGAATCCACGTTTTTAAACGAATCTAGTGAATCAATGATTCAGTGAGCCATTCATAAAGGCAGTCACTTGCTTCGTTTTTCTGAATGAATCAGCCATTTGAAGGAATTGAGGAATGACTGAATGACTCACTTATTAAGACAGGGATTTGCCACCACCTACTGGCGCATTTAGTTTTATATATAGAATATCATTTCTTTTTTTAAATACTTTCATATTTCACTATTTATTTGTATTTTGTTGAATTAAAATAATTGTTTCTAAAAGCTACTTTTTTGTAATGTCTATTCAGTGCTTTTTTTTCTAAATAGGTTGTTTGCACATGACGTCATTGCTGTGGCGTGAAATGCAGCTGGAGGGCAGGAAGAGATTTTTCCCCATAGGAATCAGTAGCAGAAAATCAAGATGCCTATGTTTTGCGTTGTTTATGAATGCTCAAATCGGTCAAACCGAGAAAACACAAGGAGTTTTTATCATGTACAAAAATGTGTTGTTCGTAAGGGAGGAAAAGTCAAGAAATTGACTGAAAAACGTAGGAAAAAGTGGCTTGTAAATCTGCGTCTGCGGTCGGGAGGAGCCGAGTCAGATAATACTCGTGTGTGCAAATGGTTAAGATATAGGCTAATAATAATATATTAAGATATTAATACAGATATAAATAGATCATTTAGGTCTGCCACCTCTCAAGCATTCAGGGTGAGACAGTCAGAATTCACTCAATGCTAAACGCCACACGTAGACACGATGTAAATAAGATATTATTTGCAGTTCAGAGAGCTTCGTTGATTATAACGGAACATTGTGAGATTGCAATAAATTGAAGTGAGTGACAACTTTTTAGTAATTATGTAGAAGCGCTATTTTCTCGCTTTCTAGGCTGAATAAAAGTTTTGCTGTACGTGCTGCTAGCAGGACCCACGTACACAAACCCTGTATACAGCAAAGTGTCTGGAGTCACAGAAAAAAGAGAACGGATGAGATAGAGGAATGTCCGTACTGTACTGGTTTAGGCGCTATAACAAGAGAAAGTAAACAGAAAAACACAACATATGTTACATGATCCTTATGTTATAAAGAGGAGCGATTTTTAAACTAAATTGAAATACTTGCATGCCATTGAGGCGGTGGATATAGGCTAAGCAACTTATCCTGATTGCAAACAAGCTATTTCGAAAGTGAATCCCGTGAATCCCACCTAGAAAATGAGCAAATAGCTCGTCCATGTAATCACTAAAAAGCTGTCACTCACTTCAGTTTATCGCAATCTCACGGTTCCTTTATAATCAGTGAAGCTCTCTGAACTGCATCGTGTCTACGTGTGGCGTTTAGCATTGAGTGAATTCGGACTGTGTCACCTTGTATCTATTTATATATGTCTTTATTAATGACAAAATATATTATTATATCTTATATTAACCATTTGCACACACGAGTATTATCTGACTCGGCTCCTCCCGACCGCAGACGCAGGTTTACAAGCCACTTTTTCCTGTGTTTTTCAGTCAATTTCTTGACTTTTCCTCCCTTATGAACAACACATTTTCGTACACAATAAAAACTCCTTGTGTTTTCTCGGTTTGACCGATTTAAGCATTCATAAACAATGCAAAACACAGGCATTTTGAGTTTCTGCTACTGATTCCTATGGGGAAAAATCTCTTCCTGCCCTCCAGCTGCATTTCGCGCGTCATCAGAATCACGTGATTGCAAACAACCTGTTAACACAATGATAACTATTATCTTTAAAAATAACTAAATAATCTTTAATTAATCGGCACATGATGTGCATGTTAATTAATTAATCTAATTAATTTGATTAATTAATCGGCACATTATGTAATTAATTATCAGTCATAACTTCTGGAGAGAAATAGCGCAGACACTGGACAAAGTTGAAGCTTTCTAGAGCGTATGTGTCGACCGCCTGCATTCAAGCAGGTTATCAAATGGAGCATACTTTGAAAGGCTACATGACTGTACGTATACGCTAGCATACAAAAATAAATTGTAGTTTATGTTACAATCGTAATTCCACTGTGTTAAGTTTGTAACGTTAGCTACTTTTATCAGCATAAAACAGTTATTGAAGTTCTGTAATTATTTAGTGAAATGCTTATTCAGTTAGAAGCAAATTGACTTGAGTTAACACTTTAGTATAGGAGCCAATTCTCACTATTAACTAGTTGCTTATTAGCATGCATATTACTAGTATATTGGCTGTTTATTAGTACTTATAAAGCACATATTCTACATCCCTAATCCTACCCAATACCTAAACTTAACAATTACCTTACCAAGCAGTAATTAGGAGTTTATTGAGGTAAAAGTTGTAGTTAAAAGTTAATTTATAGCGAAAACCTTATTTTAAGGTGTCCTTATTAATTAACTACATGTACTTACTATATGGTTAGGGTTAGGATTAGGGTTTGGTTTAGACTTACTTGCATGTAATTATGCATAATTTATTGTTATTATAATAGTAAGTACATGTAACGTGTAACAAGGACACCTTAAAATAAATTGTTATCAAATAAAGTGTGACCTGACTTGAATATATTCTTTGGGAATTGATTGGATTGGGATTAGCATTCTCTTTATTACAGTTGGCTGGAAGGGAGGAGCTGAAAAAAAGGTTGTTCCATAGTTATTGCATTTTGATGATACATTACCGTAGATCAATTCTGATTTCATTTTAACTACAGTATGATCTGAGTAGCTATCACACCTGCAAAAGTATCTAAACAATCATACACGCTCTAATTAATCGTTCTCCTCAAACAAGAGAAAGTATCTTTCTAAAAACACATGCCACTTCAACAAGCACCCACACCCACACAAGAAAGAAAGATTGTCAGTCAGGGGCCATTAAAATGTAATCGAGCCAGGGGCCGAG
The DNA here is from genome assembly GCA_039654775.1 of Spinibarbus caldwelli. Lineage (NCBI taxonomy): Eukaryota > Metazoa > Chordata > Actinopteri > Cypriniformes > Cyprinidae > Spinibarbus > Spinibarbus caldwelli. The sequence continues at coordinate 4,908,375 of CM077248.1, forward strand.
AAGGGATATTATCATTAAGTCTTCTCATAGTCATGCTAAAAACCACAAATATTATTTCTACACAGCCCTCCTCCCCTTGTAGCGACAGAAAAGGCTAAACGTCTTCAATTGCCCCGTGTTTTCAGACCGTCTAGCGCTGGAGTGCATGAGAAAGCTTTCTGTTTTAATTGAACAGGCATGTTCCAGCGTGGAATCGCTTTCCCTCCTCGGTGTGGTCGAAGTGACAGTTAGAAAGTGTCGTTAAAAGCGTTCAGACGCAAAACTAGTTAACTGTTCTGCGCTCGAATCGCTTAGATTTGTGTTTGCTAGCAGATGGAGAGACACTCGTACAACATTTAATGTGCTTTGAAATCTCGTTATGAAGGGTAATTTTGCGATTGTCATTCAGATCAGGCTTGTAAAATGATGCATGATTAGCTTGTCAAATTCTCTTAATGCTTTTTCATGAAAAAGCAAAAACTCTCCGTTCCTTTCCCATCGGTCCCACCGTATGTGTGTGTGTGTGTGTGTGAGAGCAAGTGTATTGGGTGGTCAGGACCCCTCGGCATTCTTCAGAGCGATCTGCTGCCCCTGGGGCTGCCTGGCCTGGCGTATAATTGCCCTCCGCTACAGATAGTTACCAGCCTTCCCTGTCCCTCTCCTCTTCTCTTCTTCCCCCTATTTATTCTCTCTGATTTCAGGCTCCTTTGGGTCATCATTCATCAATGGGGCCCCACAGCCCCTGAGGAGCCGACCGGGAGGCCCCTGTTACTACGCCTCCATAACCAGAGGCCATTTCTGATGGAGGCGCATTATATGGGGGAGCAAGAGAGCATGAAAATGCAGCACGAGGCAGGGGGTGAACGGCGGTGATTATTATATCCAGATAATCATTTCAAACAAATTATCATGATAATCAATCAATCGTTACATTTGAGGCGACTCGCCTCAGGGCTGCGCAATGCCCCTCCTGACCTGTAATGTATTTGGGGGCATAATCAGATGCCCTAAATTTGCAGGGTTGCTTGAGATGATATTTTTACAGGAGCGGATTTTCCTGGTTCAGTTAAGATAACATTAGAGATTCATTTCCCCTGCGGACACACCTCCTTTTACTGATGTTAACGGGTACAGCAACTCTCCTTTCACCTTTCCATGAAAAGAAGAAGAAGAAAAAAAAGTGATGCAATGTCCCACATTGCATGGTTGAGAGCTATAAATGTTAAGGTACAATGCAAAAATTGCCATTTTTCTTTAATCTACCTTTAAAAAATATATAACATACTTATTTTTCTTAAAAAAAGAAAAATTAATTTAGACATAATAATAATAATAATAATAATAATAATAATAATAATAATAATTTCTTATATTAAAAATGTGAAACAATGCTATACATTTTTTACCATGGTTTTATACCTCAAAAAAGAAAGCTAAACTTGAAAGATTATTAAAATATCTATATCTATCTATCTATCTATCTATATATATATATATATATATATATATATATATATATATATATATATATATATATATATATATATATATATATATTATGAGGTGCCAAACAGGAAATAATTATATAAAAATCTGAATATATAAATGTAAATCTGAATATATAGTTATAAGTATGAATATATAAATGTAAATCTGAATATATAGTTATAAGTCTGAATATATAGAAGTGAATCTGAATATATAGAAGTAAATCTGAATATATAGTTATAAATCTGAATATACAGAAGTAAATCTGAATATATAGAAGTAAATCTGAATATATAGTTATAATATATATTTATTATTTATAACTATATTCAGATTTATAACTATATTCAGATTTACTTCTATATATTCAGACATATAACTATATATTCAGATTTACATTTATATATTCAGATTTACATTTATATATTCAGACTTGTAACTATATACTCAGATTTATACGAATATATTCAGATTTACATTTATATATTCAGACTTATAACTATATATTCAGATTTACTTCTATATATTCAGACTTATAACTATATATTCAGATTTACATTTATATATTCAGACTTGTAACTATATATTCAGATTTACATTTATATATTCAGACTTATAACTATATATTCAAATTTACTTCTATATATTCAGATTTATAACTATATATTCAGATTTACTTCTGTATATTCAGACTTATAACTATATATTCAGATTTACATTTATATATTCAGACTTGTAACTATATACTCAGATTTATCCGAATATATTCAGATTTACATTTATATATTCAGACTTATAACTATATATTCAGATTTACATTTATATATTCAGACTTATAACTATATATTCAGATTTACATTTATATATTCAGATTTATAACTATATATTCAGATTTACTTCTATATATTCAGACTTATAACTATATATTCAGATTTACATTTATATATTCAGATTTATAATTATATATTTAGATTTACATTTATATATTCAGACTTAACTATATATTCAGATTTACTTCTATATATTCAGATTTACATTTATATATTTAGATTTACATTTATATATTCAGATTTATAACTATATATTCAGATTTTTATATAATTATTTCCTGTTTGGCACCTCATAATATATATATATATCTTAAATTTCCTCCAAATATATATTAAATTAATGAAATAAAGGGTCAAAAACAGGACATCCAAGTTTAGTGTTTGCATCAAATTAAATTCACAGTTATATAAAAAAGCATATTAAATACAAATAAAGAGTAAACTTTTATGTTTCATAGAACTTTTTTGAAAACAAAATGTCAAAATACGGGTGAAATGTTTCATCATCACTTAGCATAAAATACATTTATTTAAAAAATTAAACAACATACTTATTAAATTATATAAAATAAAAAGTGATCACATTAAATTTGATTATATTTGAAATTATTAAAACCTTGCTGACAAATGGGTAAAAACTAGTGGTTTGAAGGATAGTGGCAAAGATGGTGCTTTTACTGACAATAATTGTCATGATTGTATCAGACTTTAACACTCCCAGATATAAACAGTGCAAGTTAAACTAACACTGGACATTTTTAAAGTCTATGAAAGATGGGTCCCAGCAGGGGCCACAAAAGCACTGATACCGTCTCAGAGAGCCTGTCAAAAGAGCCATTAATCTCCTTCCCATTAAAGCATCAGCCGCCTGTTTTAGCTACATTTACAAAGCCAAATGTTTTCATATCCAGCCAGACAGGCAGGCACAATGCCGGAGGCGATTTGTTTCAAATACAATTACAACACATTGATTTTCTATAATTAATCTATGTTTCTGTGTACTATCATTGTCAGTTCACTGTAGGCTTATGTGTCAAACACACACGTACACAATCACACGTGCACACTTTTGGGACACAGTGTGGTGGATTACATCTAAAAGAGCTTAGATCAAGGCTATGTGTGTGTGAGGGTCGGCGCTAGACAGATATGGACAGACTCAGATAGGCATCTCTAAGTGTTTGTGTTGTGAAGGAAGGATAACGGGTTAAAAGCAAAGGATAAATAAATGAAATAAGCTCTTTTTCTTTTTGTCTGTCTGTTGGGATTTGACTTTAGAAATCTTTCAGCTCTCCTAATAACAGCGGTTTTTCTGTCTGAGACAGATGCTTCTCAGAGACACATGGTGGGATGTGAGAAAAATAGATGGATGATGTTATAGATTATCTGGCACAGATGTTTTCATTACATAACCTCAGGGCTGATTCTGCCCTCTCTCTCTCTCTCTCTCTCACACACACACACACACACACACACACAAACAAAGAGACATATTGGCCATGTTCTTATATCTGAACTCACACACACATAAACAGGCACAAATATTGGCTCTCATTTGCTGGCACAATAAGACATATTCACACATGTGACAGTGCATTTAGTCTATTAGGGTGGATGATGAGTGATGCAGCTATTCATAATGCCTCATGCATATTTCATTATATTAATAAAGATGCTTGGAGTGGGGGTGGGGGGTCTCAAGTTGGTGCATAAAACATTTTGCCAAAAAAATCACATCCATAGTTCTGAAAGATACTGATATGCAACACAACACAATTTTGTTGAGAGGTCTGGTTATTATAGTGAATTAAGTGGAATTGCTTTATAAAATCATCACTATATTGTTCTCAGATGTCGCTGTACAGTAGTTTAAGTTGCATTGTGTCAAATGTTGCATTGTTTAAAGCTAAATGGAATCAAACTGAGTGATTCACAAACTATTCACAAACTGGTTTGAGTGAATCATTAAAAAAGGAACCATTCAAAAGAAAAATGAAGTTCATTAAACATGAATCAAATGCACGGAAATCAAGATGCACTGTGAAGAATGTTTGCTTGAAAGTAAGAAAGAACGTAAAATTGTTAAAACGTATTGACATGGTATTGATAGACAGACAGACAGACAGACAAAATAGATAGATAGATAGATAGATAGATAGATAGATAGATAGATAGATGGATAGCCTATAAATAGGATACCCTATAGGAACTATTTTTGATTGTAATTTTGCTTTTGTGTTAATATTTGTGTGTGGTGATATCAGCGTACAGTATGTATTAGACGTGTCGAGAGGGGAGGACTGACATAAAATGAATCCTACCTTTTTAATACAGCTGTCTTGAGACGACGTTTCATGATCATTCAGCATTTGCTGTGAAGACAAAAAAGATAAACAGTTAATGATTAGCTTCTAAACATTAGTTAATGATTACTAATGACTACTAACAAATACAATATCATGTCATTTTCATGGCGTGAAATCAGCACTGAACCGGAATATTCTAAAGACTGTGACTAGCTGAGATTGCATGTGAGCTTTGAGACGTGTGGAGAAGTGAGCATTAAATGGCTAGTGAGTGATGAGACTGTGGTTTGAATCTGCACCCCCCCGCAGGGCCGTCACCACAGCAGCGCAGGTTAAACCATCTCCTGCGATCAAATGAATGCTAAAGTTTTATCACTGACTGATGGGAGCAGGACTTTATAAATATATACATTTAAGCTAGACAGTTGGAGGAGATGTGGTATTAGAGCCCTTCGGGGATATTTATCTGAGAAAGCACCCAGTGTCGCTCATATGAGAAGCCAGCTTGTTCCAGGTTTGGAGATAACAGGAGCTCGTATGAATCTCAGTGGCTCATTCAGAGCAGAACAGGAAGAGGCTGTGCTCTGGGATTATATGCAGGTTTGACACTGATCTGCAGTGCCCACACATTTCCTGTCTCATCCTCTGAATGGAGGGTGTGTGAGCCTGTGCAAAGGTTCTGCAGGACGCTGATGTTGTGTTGGATTGAACCTGACATTTGAAAATTTTAGATAGGCTTAATCACCCTACACACACAAACACACACACTGAATCAGAGTGTTGTAAGACTAATACTTTTAATAGGAGTAGACAGAAGGACTGTTGTGTAGTTTACAGTAGTATCACCTTCTCATGCTTTTTATCTGTAAAAAATGCAAAAGCACAGTTTATAATGTTGCAAAAATAAAGCTTGTTAGCTAAAATAAAGGTTTTCTACAGTTTTTCAACAAATCAATACATACATACATACATACATAAATATAGGGTGAATTCAGGTATATTGTGACACTTCCTGCCATTGAGATGAGTGGGGGAAAATGTCCCTATTATCCTGAATTAACCATATATATATATATATATATATACATATATATATATATATATATATATATATATATATATATATATATATAAATATATATATATATATATATATATATATACAATGCTGTTTTCTTAATAAGGAAACTTATTTTCTTAATAAGGAAAAAATATTTTGTTACAGGGTGTAACTTACATTGTCAGCTCTGTTACCAAGATTATGTATGGTAAATTTTTGATTACTGGGAGAAAAAAAAAGCATCATAATCTCTTTCTAATGAACAGATTCAAGTGTGATGCCCTTGAACAAAATGCTAGCAATGGCAAAATAAACTGTACAACTGTCAGCCCTGTTACTCTCAATCTATTTTTTTTTTTTCTGAACACAGAAAGTCCCTGTAATATAGAGTACATCTTGATTTTGCACGTTCCATCTGTAAGTATCCACGTGAATGAGATGAATGTGATTGCAAAGGTGAGAGAGTGAGTCACTGAGGGGGAAAAGCAAACAGAATAAGTGACTCTTTTACAGAATCCTCTCTACAGTCTGCACCGCCTTTTTCAGGGTTTGATTGACAGCTCTGCAGACTGCCCAAAAACTGTGGTTCTCTAAATTAGGCTGTCAATGTATCTAAGCCGCCCGAGTGGAAGCAATTACATCACAAATACTCAAACAAGTCTACTTAAACTACTTACATCCATAATTCAATCCTGCAGCTATGTCAGAGCAGCACATATTCAAAACAACCTTACACTTCTGCTGTGTTCACATGACGCATTTTAAACAAGAACCCCAATCCAGTATCTACATATTCCTCATTTATTTATTTATTATGGTTTTTTTTTTCATTCGTGTCTTTCATTTTCTGCACCGCAGCATGTGAAAGCAATAAACTTGCTCATATGCACGAGCACATACCAGTGTGTGCAATCACATGAATTCATCAGCCCACGCTAAGCACACACACGCACACACACACGTACAGACGTATAAGTGTGTGTAGTATAATTACTTGGCAGTTCGCTGGCAGACCAATGATGTACATTTGCTCTGGGACGCGGGTGAGAAAGTTTTTCCTTTTAGAGTTCTAAGGTGTTAAAAATGTTGAATTCTGAGGAAATTAATAATATAACAAAAAAAGGGTAAATAATTAGATCCAAAAGTTGTGAATTTTCTGGTGGGGTGATGGAAATGTGTGAAACAGTGTGACAGATTCAGCACAACAGCTCTGTTTAGATTGTAAAACACTACCAGGTGCTCTAAGGTAGGTCATGGGTTTCATGCCAAACATAAATATATGTATCAAATTGTGCAAAACAAACCCAAAACTATGTCAAACACACACTGAATGCACTGCACATTGCCAATAGGGGGAAAAAATACCAAACTATCTGATATTAGCAAAATGTGCAAAACCCTCTTTAGAAAATGCTCATCTGCAGAAAATAAATAAATAAATAAACAAACAAATAAATAAATAAAATAAAAGCTTGTATCAGTACTGGGGTTATGCATTTTGGTTAGTCTACAGTCCTTTTATTAGTTTTATAGTCCATAGTATGTCCTAAATGAAAAAGGCTCGATAAATGTGTGTGTGTGTGTATGTGTGTGCGTGCGTGCGTGCGTGCGTGTGTGTGTGTGTTATTATCTACATATGCTTCGCCACTCAGCCATATAAATGACTTACAGTCACGTGTATGTTTGTGTGTGTGTGTGTGTGTGTGTGTGTGTGTGTCAAGCAAATAAATAACATATTAATTAGATGGTTGGAAAAAATGATTTGCCACAAGTGCTGGTGTGATTTATGACACGTCAGAATCATTTTAACTTTTCTCCCTTTTTTTTTTTTCTTCTTTGGCGACAGTACAATTTGTGCCACAGATAGAGAGGCGTGAGAGTGAGAACACTTTTCCCAAACAGACCTAAAACGCACAATTGGAGCTCTCACAAGCTTCCCTAAATGTTTGCTTACACAAGTTTGTCAGGGTTTCTTATGTAAATGAAAAGCGCTGTGAAGCTCTAGTGATTAGCTTGTCACGCTGACAGTGCTCAGAAATGTCCGAAAACAGAGAAACTATGGAGGAGAACTGTAAAAATAAATACGAGCAGGCCGTGCTTGATGAAAGCGCAACCACCTGTGCGCTTATTCAACGCAAGTGTCTGCAGCAAATTAGCACCAGGGAGTAAGTGTTATTACCGTTATAAGCCCACCTTTGTTAGCAGGCACCATCAGGACTTCTTCTTCTCAACCTCAGACCTATTTATATTGACACACAGACTGAACAAAAGAAAACAAGCTCGCTGCACACAATTCTAGCAACATTTTCCAGCACTCTGTCCTAATAGACATACGACAGACAAAGAAAACAGTGCTTCGCCTCACAGACTGGATTTCCATGTGCTCTGTGCGACACCCAAAGCACCAGTTTGAAGACGGCATGGATCACACCTACAACGATGTGCCGTTGTCGAAAGCTAATTGGACTTCGCTCTAATTGCAATTAGAGAAGCTCGGTAAACCTTGGCGAGCAACGAAGCAGTTTGTCTCCCAGCTTGACTTGGGGGTATGGAGTAAAGCAAGCACATTTTAAGGGCTTTGCAGTGGGAAAATTTCAGAGAGTGTTGCCAAAAACAATTCCCCTCAAGTCTGGATAATGTGAGGCAATATAGCAGCGCGGCCAATAGATGGTTATGGATGTCAAAAGCCGCAAGTTTCCAAAAAGAACCAGCAGAGACCAACCTCAAGGCCTTTTGAACCGAGTGAGTGACATCCTGTTGGCTCAGTCGACCACACCGAGAAAGCCACAAAGTGAAAGTTTTGCCTCGCAGTTATTGAGAAAGTTCTCTCATTTTGGTGAGCGTGGAGAGTTTAGATATGTAAGTGCGTGATTGTTATTGATCTTGTCAATTAATGCGGAAGTGGCCGTCGCTCAGTTTGCAGCAGATGAAAACCGGAATTCCAGATTTGACTGCAGAGGTTGAAGAAACAAGTTTTTTTTTTTTTTGCATTCTGGACCTCATTGTTCCAGTCTGAAGCAGAACAAAACCATGATGTCAAACATAATAAAGCAGATTAATTACCGCGATCACACATGCATATCTAAATCACTCTGTTAAAGGCTGTCTGATCTCCTAAATGCAACCCAGGCTCACTGGAGAAACTTGTTCTGCAATATTATATTATGTTGCTTCTTGCATGTTACTCGCATTTTCAAATTGATTTGTCCAGTGAGTGGCGCTAAAAACATTTAATTTCTCCAAAACATGAATATAAATCTGGCAGTGTTTTATTATGTTAGTTGTTGTACATATCATGACAGTTCGTAAATATATGTTCAGTGAGTGGTGCTGAAAGGTTAATGCTCTTCCGAGTTTGAAAATAGCATACCACCAACACTGAACCCTAGCCTAAACCTAACCAACAGTATTAGCAAAAGAAAATTTTAAATAAAAAGCCTTTTCCATGCTGTTTTAGCTTGCTTTTACAAGACTCATACCAGAGCACTCCAGATGCTGTATCAGGTGCGCTACCGAGCAAGTTTACTACGTTAGAAAAGTCACACATAGGGAGCTGGTTATGTGACGCACACATAAAAATGTATGGTAAAATGTACTTACATTGAAATTAATCATTTGATACAATGCACTTATTGTACATATATGTTTTACATTATATTTACATTTTTTTTAAATACCTGCATGTAATTACATCTGTAATTAATTAATTTATGTAATTACATTTACATAATTACATTGTTGACCCATCCCTTACACCTTAACCCACCCTTAAACCTATCCATACCACCAAACCTGTCCCTAACCGTACCCATATCCCACCTCAATATCAGCAAAAGTGTTTTGCAATACAGTATGAACACAATAAATACATTGCACTTAATTTTTGATGTAAGTACACAGTAGTTAATGTCACTTAATATTAAGTGGGACCAAGTTGGCGTTTTACTGCCACTAGTGTTCATTTCAGCTGGAAACTACAGTGAACTGTAGATATAGGTACATTTTTAGACCACAGCCCTATGTAGAACATGCAGTTGGGAGAATCTATGGATGGATTCATAAGTTTTTGGAGCTTTGCAAAAATGTCCGTAAGAGACATGTTTTTCCAATGAGCCTATGTTTCCTAAATGTTTCCCAAAAAACAAAGCTCCAAGATTGGTAAGTGTTCGTTACGACTTGTGCACCATCGGTTGCATGTGAATCAAAGCTTGGCACAAGATTGCATGTCAGTTAGCATTTAAATTTAACAAAACAGACTGGACAAAACGTTATTCTGGGCCTTGACCAAAAGATATCCACATGGGCCTATGCTTTCACTGCACGAACCATTTTTCATCAAGGAGTTGTCATCAAAAAACTCCAAAGAAATAAAAACACTTGGGCTGTAAATACCAGGAAGCCAGCGACAATCTGATAAACCATATATCACGGGTTTAATAAGCTCATGGCTTGCAGCTTTTTTGTGTTGGCCAAGGCAAACATTAAAAGCGCACTGATAGTGAACGCTCCACCGTGAGTAATTAAAAATAATCGCTCCCAGCTTAGCATTGTTTGATTCTGTATTATACTCTTATCAACATCTCTTGTCCTGTCAGTGTATGTGAGAAAGACACGGCGAGTGGTGAAAAGGATGACTAAAGGAATGTCAAATTCCCATTGTGCGAGCACAAAGGTGAGAAGGGAGAGAGCCACAGAAAGTGAGTTTGTTTAACACTTATCACATGGCTAGAGCTAACAGAAGCGCTGGCATTTGGGTCGGGATGCGGTGGGTGCGGAGAGAGATAGAGGGCAAAACACGATGACAGATTTAACGAACAAACACTCGAGATTTTGTGCGGAAGGTCACACTAACCTTTCATCAGCGATATGTATGTTTTTCGCACTCTGACTGCTGTTTGTCCACCCTATCATGTGAGGTGTGTTTCAGTTCACTTTGAAGAAGCTGTACATTGTGTGATACGACAGATACAACAGAAATAACTGAAGAACAATGAACAACCAGTGAGATAAAAGCAATTGAATCATGCATCTGATGCAACAGTGATCCCTATGAGCCCTTACTGCAAAGGAAATTTGTTTTTCTCTCTTAAGGTAATAGAAAATAAAAAGAAAAAGAAGTGTGTTCAGAACTGGCAAGCCAGATACAATATTGGTGAACTAGATTCTAGAAGTCATGTGTCACTCTTGATATGGCCTTAATTTACTGTTGCATTCCTTTTTTATTTATTTATTATTATTATTATTTTTTTAATTGAACTGTTATGTTGTCCTGTCATTAAAATAATAATATCATTATATTAATAAAATAATGGTAATAATAATAATAATAATAATAATAATAATAATAATTATTATTATTATTATTATTATTATTATTATTATTAAATAAAAGTACCATACTACCTTATCCTAAATCAGCTGAAGTTAATTATTTGTCAAAATAATAATTTTATTATTCTGTTGAATACACACAGATGGTATACCAAAAAAAAAGGTACTTTCTAGCAGCTTACAAAAAAATTATAATTTAATGCAGCCATTTCTCGCCCCTCAAATTAAAATTTTTGGTTTCTTTGAAATCTTAAATTTTGATTTAAAATGCTGCAAAGAAATACTATTAAATGAAAATCATAATTATCAATTAAACCAATATAAAAAATGCATGGTTGATTTATTTTTTCAGTGTAGAATATATAAACAACCATGGATTTTTATATTGGTCTAAATTACTTTTTTTTAAATTTTTTTTTATTACCATTATTTATGGTAATGGTACATTTATTACCATTTATTACTAAAACTAACACTCTCTATTCTGTTTCTATTCTATCCTATCTACTTGAAATATATATATATATATATATATATATATATATATATATATATATATATATATATATATATATATAAAGAGTTAATTTGCAAAAACAGATAACTCCGTTTTTAACAGTTTTCAAAAATCATGTTTTTTCATTGTGCATTCCAATTAATCTCAATCAAACTGCAGTTGGGTTATTTTGATTAGGTAAAAAAATAAATAAATAAAAACTAAAAAATACAGCTAACATATTAAAACACAATAAAAACACGATAACGTAGTAAAAACATGATTTTTGAACATTTAAAAAAAAAAAAAAAACAGAGTTTTTGCAAATAAACTCTTCACATATATATATGACTTGTCTCTGACTTCTCTGCTAATGTCTCCACTGCTAAAAGGACATACTATCACAACAAAATTAACAATTCGTCTAACTCTCGCATGCTCTTTAAAACATTTTCCTCCCTACTTTGTCCTCCTCCTCCCCCTCCTTCATCAACTCTAACAGCTGACGACTTTGCCACATTCTTCATTAAAATTATAAATTAAAATTAAAATTACAAACCTCACTGCACAATTCTCCACACCTCAAACTGTCAAATATCTTACCAGCAAACATACACTCATTCACATCCTTCTCTCCATTCTCTGATGCAGAAGTCTCTAAACTCATCCTTTCCAGTCATCCTACTACTTGTCCGCTTGGTCCTATTTCATCTCATCTCCTTCAAGCCATTTCTCCTGCAGTTGTACCTGCACTCACTCACATTGTTAACACATCCCTTCACACTGGAGTTTTTCCCTCAGCATTTAAACAGGTTTGTATCACCCCACTTCTTAAGAAACCCACTCTTAACCCAACTCTTTTAGGGAACTATAGACCGGTTTCCCTTCTACCTTTCATTGCAAAAACACTTGAACGAGTTGTGTTCAATCAAGTCTCTGCCTTTCTCACACAGAACAACCTCCTGGACAGTAACCAATCTAGCTTCAGAAGTGGACATTTGACCAAAACTGTCTTGCTCTCAGTTGTTGAAGCCCTAAGACTTGCCAGAGCAGCTTCCAAGTCTTCATTACTTATCTTGCTGGATCTGTCCGCTGCTTTTGATACGGTCAACCACCAGATCCTCCTGTCAACCCTATTGAGAAAGGGCATCTCAGGAACCGCACTCCAGTGGTTTGAGTCTTACCTCTCAGATAGGTCCTTCAAGGTATCTTGGAGAGGTGAGGTATCCAAGTCACAACATCTAGCTACTGGGGTGCCTCAGGGCTCAGTTCTTGGACCACTTCTCTTCTCTGTCTACATGACAGCAATAGGTTCTATCATTCAGAAACATGGCTTTTCATATCACTGCTATGCTGATGACACTCAACTCTACCTCTCATTCCATCCTGATGATCCGACGATAGCTGCTCGCATCTCAGCATGTCTAACAGACATTTCTTGCTGGATGTAGGACCGTCACCTTCAACTCAACCTAGCTAAGACAGAACTGCTTGTAGTTTCAGCAAACCCATCACTTCATCACAATTTCACCTTCCAGTTAGGCTCATCAACCATAACTCCTTCAAAAACAGCCAGAAACCTCGGAGTTGTGATTGATGATAAGCTGAATTTCTCAGACCACATTGCTAAAACTGCCCGGTCCTGCAGATTTGCTTTATACAATATTAGGAAGATCAGGCCCTTTCTTTTGGAACATGCAACACAACTCCTTGTTCAAACTCTTGTTCTGTCCAGACTTGACTATTGCAATGCTCTCTTGGCAGGTCTTCCAGCCAATTCCATCAAAAATCTACAATTAATCCAAAATGCCACTACAAGATTAATCTTTAATGAACCGAAAAGAACACACGTCACACCTCTGTTCATCAATTGCACTAGCTACCAATAGCTGCTCACATAAAATTCAAGGCATTAATGTTTGCCTACAAAACCATCTCTGGCTCTGCACCCCCCTTTACCTAAATTCAGTACTTCAGACCTATGTGCCCTCTAGAAGCTTGCGTTCTGCAAGTGAACGACGCATTATTGTGCCATCCCAAAAAGGCACAAAATCACTTTTTCATTCACTGTTCCCACCTGGTGGAATGACCTGCCCAACTCAATCCGAGCAGCTGAATCCTTAGCCATCTTCAAGAAATGACTCAAAACACATCTCTTCCATCTTTATTTGACCCACTAACTCTATCACTCTCTATTCTAATTCTATTTTATCTATCTGTCTTCTTTTTATGTAAAAAAACAAAACAAAAACAAAAACAAAAAACACACACACCCTTGACCCTCTATCAATTGCATGTTTATTCTCTAACTGCTACTTTTTCTTTAAAAGCTAACACTAGCTTTCTCTTTTCTATTCTATCTAGTTTTTTCTTAAAAAAAACACTAGTTTTCTTTTTTCTATATTCTATCTACTTGTTTTCTTAAAAAAAAAAAAAAAAAAAAAAAAAAAACTTGCTATGTGTACTGCATTAGGCGAACCGAGACTTGTCAGATCACTTTCATGTTGTTGCTCTTTTGTTGGTTTTGATTGCTTCTATTGTCCTCTTTTGTATGTCGCTTTGGATAAAAGCATCTGCTAAATAACTAAATGTGTGTGTGTGTGTATATATATATATATATATATATATATATATATATATATTATTAGTATTATTAGTATTAGGGATGCACCGATGTATCGGCCGACGATATTTATCGGCCGACGATATTTATCGGCTGATTTTTGAATAATTTAGAACCATCGCCATATTGTAAATAACATAAAAAGGGCCGATACCAATGGTTTACTAATTAACTGCATGGAAACAATGAGTTGCATGTCTGCTGCAATATCCAACGGTTTTCTCTGGGCAGGATAAGTAAATACTTGCCAAAACAAAATAAATTAGAGAAGTTAAATTAATATATGTGAAATGATCACGCTCAGCTGTAAATTCATCATAGGTAAGTCGCAATGGCTATTCACCATGCGTCTGTGAACGGACAAAACAGAATAAAATAGGCTACATTAAAAAGGAACAGGCCTACACACAAAATATATTTTGTTTCATTAACAGATTAATATGTAACATCAACCTTCACATAGGCTATATCAGTAATACGATGTGCGATTTGACATTATCGAATATATTGCAAAAATCAAACAAAAGACACAGAGTGCTCGCATACATTATGTAAAGAAGTCCAGTAGATTAGACTAGTGGACGTGCGAGTGCGTTCTTCACTGCATGATTCAGTATTAAAATGCATGAAGAATGATCAGAAAATTCAAGATATAGGGGCAGAAAATGTAGCATATTTATATGATTTCATATAGTTAAACAAGATCGAGCGCCGTTTTTTTTTTTTTTTTTGGCCCAAAAATCATCATGATTATGTGATTTTATAACAGTTCAAAGAAGTTAATATTAAGAGACTTACGTTTTAGACACCATATTGCCTGTTTCTGCTCTATTTCACCAACACAAATAACTCCAAACACAGCCACAGCACTGTTTTGCATCTCTGAGCAACTGACTGAGTTTCGTTCCTGAATGAATCGACAGTTTAATGATTCGGTTCAGTCGCAATTACTCACTCATTAACAGTGACTTGATGCCACCTACTGGTGGTTTTAATTTCACATTTAAAGTATTCTTTTTATTTTTTGAATAATTTCAAATATCAGTATTCAACGTTTTATGTGTCAAAACATTATTTATTCATTTGTAACTGCAGGTTAAAGCATTCCACGTCCCTCAGAGCTGCATTAAACAGTGGGTAAATATATCTATTCCACTTCAGATGCAGCTTCTGTGTTTCCTCTGCATTGCAAAGATGAATTTTGTTGATACTGGTTTCATTTGTTGGTAACAGCCCAAATGTCTTATTATACTAATTGACTGAATAAATGTAAGAATTTGACTCAAAAGGTGATGCAGACTTTTAGAAAAAAAAAGGCTTTATAAAGGTAAAAATGCCCATAAAAAGTAAAAATCTATTTAAATTTAAGTTAAGTTAAATTAAAATTAATTTCTATCATTCCACCACACAGAATATAAAAAATATTCAAAACTTTAGGAGTCAGCTGTCCACGGTAGTCCTTAATTAAGATATCAGCACAATAATACACTCAGCAAAATATCATCTATTTATCGTTATGTTCAAATACCGATTCTGCCTGGAGAGAACCAGTCGTTTTTTTTTTTTTTTTTCGTTTTTAAGACCTGCTTTATGCAACTGACCAATATCGGTATCGGTGAAAAAATCGGTGCATCCCTTATATATATATATATATATATATATATATATATATATATATAAGACATACACAAATCAAACCCTAATGTTTGTCTGAAATGTACTGAAAGGGCCATATTCATGATGACATTATTCATTTGCTCCTTCAGTGCAGCTCATATTGATAGAGGGATAGAGATAAATTATGGTGTAGATGTGTAATGTTTATTGACAAGTCATTTGGGAAGATGATCAGTAATAATCAAGGAGGAGTAAAGGACACCTGAAACGTCCCACCACTGACTGCTGATTCCTCTATGGCCTTCAATTCGGTACACTATCATATCACAGCAATGACAGCAAGACACAGGGAGAAACATTAAAAATATGTTCAGATAAAACCAATGATATGTCTATTTGATTACTGCTGCTTCAAAAGTGATATAATCACAAAACATTTTTTTTAGATTCTCAAAAGCATTTGACATGCATGTGCAATTTTTAGCATTGATATGCAGCTTGAAAATATCTAATTTTATAAATGCTTTTATTTATGTCGTTGCCAGCATTATGATTGACTGTCTGAGAAGCGATACTGCTTCATCAATACGTGCAGAATGCAAAATATTGATGATCTATCAATATTGTGCCGAGTCAGACTGGGCAATGTGCTTTTGGATGAAAGTGCTTCTCTGGTGTCTGTGGAAGATCAATATGGGCTCTTAATTCAAAGCAGGAGTATAAAAAAGCATATAGAAACATACTTGCATGATGAGATTATTCATCATGTGCAGTCTGAAGGCAAGCTCGAGGGAAATCGCCCACATGATGACAGACACAATGAAGGAAAAAACCATTCCGTTTACCCCTCTAAAATAAATGCCCTCTAAATATTTGCTGCATATTCATGTTGGAGTATCGATGAAGAAAAAAAAATGAAGTGTTCATTTGAGACGTCTGGAGAAGTGCTGTGTGGTTGCATTAGCTCAGCGCTCACGAGAACAAGTTTTCCAGTCTTCTATTTAAGTTTCACTCTTACAGAGTTTGACATATGGAAGGAGAAAAAGGAGAGAGGTTAGGAGAAGTCACTCTGACATCCGGACTGTGGCTCTCCAAATATGAATGCGGAGGGCTGGCTGAGCCCTGCCAAACATTAAAGTCAAAAGTCTCTTGTGAGTTGCATAAGTGCATATATATGTGGGTCGAGGGGCACAAACGCCGGCTTTCTTCGCTTTGGGGTTGATGCTGGGGTCAGTCCCGTCTGCCACCCTCGGCCCAGAGAAATGCAAAATAAGTCACTGATGGGATTTCTTTCCTAGATAAATAAATGGCTGATGTGTGTTGGCTGGTCCTGCCTGCCCACGCTAGAGCTGATGTCAGAATAAGAGCTGAGCTCACCTTTGAATAAGGCAAACACGGTTGCTTAAAGTCTATACTAAATATTTTCACAGGAAATAAATTTTCACAGGAGTTTTACCCATATTTTGAATTGTGCATTGCATTTGTGTTGTGTTTTAGAATTAAAAGAAATGTTTGAAAATTTACAGATAATGTCCTGGCAGAAAATTACCAGTATTTTGTATTGTATTATTTTATTTTATTTTATTTTATTTTATTTTATTTTATTTTATTTTATTTTATTTTATTTTATTTTATTTTATTTTATTTTATTTTATTTTTGTTTTGTTTTGTTTTGTTTTGTTATTTTTATTTTATAAGTCCAATTTTAATAATAATAATAATAATAACAATACTTATTTTAATCATAATAAAAGCCATTTGGGTGGAGAAAACAATATTAACCAATAATATCACAGCCTAACTAATGTTATTTTGGTATTATGTTTATGTTCTTATAGTACTTATTCATATTTAGATTTAGCTTGTATTTTCATATTTCATAGGTTTTCATCTAATGCTTATATTTTATTTCAGTTCTTATATTGTATATTTATTTATATTTTATTTCATCTTTATTTCAATTATTTTTAGTTGTTTAGCCATAACACTTTAGAATAAGGCTCCATTTGTGAATATTAATTTACTACATTAGTTAACATAAACTAACAATGAAAAATACTTCTGAAACATTTATTAATCTTAGTTAATGTTGATTCCACCATTTACTAATACATTATTAAAATCAAAAGTTGTATCTATCAATAATCTATCAAGTTATAATTGACATGAGCTAACATTAACTAATAATTAACAGCTGTATTTTTAGTAACTAATGTTAACAAATTTATTAATATTTGTTAACATTAGTTAAGTAATGTTAACAAATATTAATAAATACTGCAGCAATGTATTGCTCATTGGTAGTTAATGTTAATGCAATAAATATAGTTAACAAACAGAACCTTATTGTTACATTTTCGCATTGGTTTTAACAACACTGAGCTAAACACATTTCAGTACCATCTGTTTTTTTTTTTTTGGTTGTTTTTTTTTTTGTTTTTTTTTTCATAATGATGAAATGAATTCCCGCCCAACAATATTTCCAATAAAATATTGCCTTTTGTTTTAGGAAACATGTCACATTACAGAAGTTAAATGTGGTGTTTTGTGTTGTCTAAGTGTTCTTTTGCATAGTGTTTTTACTGGTGATAGCACATTAAAAGACAAAGGACAAGAAAAATGATGTTTGAGTGAGAAATGTGGGTGTGGGGATCACTAAATCTGTCTCATCATAATCACAGCAAATCATTCCGCCAATCAAAACACAGATTTTACGAGCCAGCCGTTTGTGTCTAAACACACACATGCTAACCACTCCGCTCTGTGGACTCTCCATTACATCCCACATATTTGGACAATCTAATTCATTGCTACCACTGGTGGGTCATATACTATGCAATTCTCTGCAGCAAATGGAAACCAACATTTTCCAAAGAGACAGTGAATCTTTTTACGACTTTGCAACATGTATTTATGAACATGTGATAGAATTATGACGACATGATCATTTTTGGCTGCACTTCATTCTCTTGATGAAAACAAGCCAGCTTCAAGATGTGCTGTAAAAGCACAAGGGTGATGAAGTGGAGTTTGGCATGTCTGTAGTGTAGCGTGATGTGACCTTTCCTTGACATTAAAGTCAGTTGGTAAAGGGAACACTCCATGAAGTCTGAAGTCTTTTGTGCAGATTTAATGCTTGAGATTCTTAAGACAGTTTTGGTTGACTTTATGGTTGACGTTCAAAACTTGCCATCTGACAAAGGAGACATTTTTTAGGAAGTGCTTCTTTAAACCTTTCGAAATCTAGTGTGCAGCCTACTTAGTGTTTCATGGTATTGCAAACATTCTTCAAAAGGTAGATGACAACATTACTGCCTTATAAGATAGGCCACCTTTTTTGGACAGGTTCAGTAAATAAGGCCTCCATGATCAAACTAAAAGATAAAAACATAAAAGTGACTGTTTCTCTATTATTATTATTTTTTAAATGTAAAACCATAAAATTTCTAAAATAAATAAATAAATAAATAAAATTCAGGAGCTTAGCAATAAACTAACATAGTAATCAAAAGTGCATTATTTAATTTATGTTTCTTAAAATCCAATAATAATAATAATAATAATAATAATAAATTTTACTACATTTAAATATTAAAGATTGTTTTACCCTTAATTTGTAAAGAATGTACAAAAAAATAATGCATTGGGTGGGGATAGTGCATTATTAAGTTTTTATTATTTCTGCCCTTTTGAAATTTAATTTAATGTATGGAAAAAAAATACTTTGAATGGGGATAGCGATAGTCTTTCTTTCTTTCTTTCTTTCTTTCTTTCATTTATTTATTTAATTTACCCCCAAGTTGTGTCAATGACATTATGTTTTACATGTATTCGTCTAATTTCAATTACATGTGTTAGTACGTCTCATTTCTCTTTAACTAGAGGACAACTTAAATAAAAAGTGGCACAGCTTACCTCACTTTCCCATTATATGTGCATGTGCGCAATGTGCGTGTTCATTACCTTGCAATGGCCACTTATTAAAACACTGAGTTCATGTAATATCTGAAGTATCTGCTGTGAAAGTCAAAGTTTCATTATTTATAAGAGAACAGCACAATATAAAAAAAAAAAAAAAAAAAAAAAAAAACAAGTCTCAACTCTATAATCAATGATATCAACCCAGGTATCAAGAACTGCTTTTGCCCATCAGTTGGAGCTGAGTGGAAAACAATTACCCCTGATGATAATTGAAGCAATGCTTGAACGAGTGAATTCACCAAGAATAACACGACTCTAATAGTTATAATTGCAGGATAAGAATTTGTATCATTTTAGCTCTCCACGCTCAGGCAACACAAAACACGGCTGTGCGCGTCAAATGAACTGTAGCTAGAGAACCGTTTACCCTCCTGCTTGAGAGGCGTCCAAATCAGATTAGTCGTCGCATTGACCACTAAAAAATTCAAAGAGTGAAATCTAAGGCTGCAGCCAAGAGATACCGTCTGGAGATACAGGGGAGGGATCACAAACAAGATATTTCCTCTACCAGTGTGGTTGATGAGGGACAAAGTTCACGCAGGCAGTGGTTTATTCATCCACTGCCAGCGATCCCAGTCGAGGGAAACGTTTCAGTAATTTCGGACTGCAAGGTGGGATGGAAAGCCTTAATGTGAAGAAACAACCCTGGCGTACAGTGATATAAAAAATAGATTTAAATGCCATTGACTTCAGCGTTTAAAATAATTTTTTACAAATTTAAACTTATTGACGCAGCAACATTGTCTCAACCAATGGTTTGAGTTTGGGGCGGGACTACCTTTTTGACAAACCAATGACAGACAAGAAGTATGTTCAGGAAGTCTCTTTGAAAACAATCACATTTTTGTGCAATTCTGTTTGGTGACACTAGTGGCGCAGATATTACACTCTTTATTTTACAGTAAGTTTGGTCACGCTATATTTTAAGGTCCAATTCTCTTTATTGACAAACCATTGACTATAACTTCTGCCTCAGTAAACTCCTAATTTTCTGCGTATTAATAGTTAGTAAGGTGGTTGTTAAGTTTAGGTATTGGGTAGGATTAGGGATGTATGGTCATGCAGAATATGTTTTTTATTTATTTATTTATTTATTTATTTTTATAAGCACTAAAAATAATGATACATTTTTAATAAACAGCCAATATGTTATTAATAGGCATGCTAATAAGCAACTAGTTATGTATAATATAATAGTGAGAATTATAATAGTGAGAATTGTTCCCTATTCTAAAGTGTTACCGTAAGTTTGAGTCCTCTGATAAATCAACATGGCATGTATACAGTGTAGGAATCTGAGTTTTGCCACATTGCCTTCTAAGGTATACATAATATAATTATGAAAAAGTAGTTTGAACGAAAAAGTAGTTTGACTAGTTTTATCCGCTTGATTCTGTAAATGAGCTAATAGTCACCAGTGAATTGATGACTTTATATAAATGCAACAGTAGTACGGATGGATGTATTAATTTCCCCAGCTTGCCAACTCTTCTTTCCCACAAAGACTATTTATCCTCTCTTTCTAGAGATAGCAACATTTATCACTCTAGACGCCTGTCCCCGAGTCCACCAGATCAACCCATCACCACCACAATAAACGTCAGCCAGCGATGATTGATGCAGCTAATGAAATTGATTAGTCTGTTCCCGCACATTGCATTCCCATGATTCACAGCGCTCTGTTTACTTTAACCACAAAGATTAGCTGAAAGATGAGACGTCTGAGGTTTATCGCGTGATGTTGGGAACATCCTTGGACACTCTTTATGGCTGGCCTTGACTCACTCTCCTTTTCTCGCTGCGGAAAAATCAATACGGAAGAGTGCTAAAGGATAGCGTTTAGGGATCACTTCAAAAAGCTTGTCAATTTATTTATTTATTTATTTTTGTGTCTAGCAAAGATCAATGTATAGCTGTGCCCTCTAGTGATAGAAGAAACTTTCGGTAACACTTTAGAATAGGGAACACTTCACTATTATCTACGACTTTTACCTCAATAAATTCCTAATTTGCTGCTTATTAATAGTTAGTAAGGTAGTTGATAAGTTTAGGTATTGGGTAGGATCAGGGATGTAGAATAAGGTCATGTAGAATAAGGCATAAATATGTGCTAAATTAATACTACTAAATGGCTAATATTCTGGTAATATGCATGATAATAAGCAACTAGTTAAGAGACCCTAAAATAAAGTGTTTCCAAACTTTCTCATAAATTTCACGACTTCTTCGTCCACAAATGTTTTACTATTATTAGGAATAGCGTTGGTACAGTTTAGGGATCATAACGAAAACATACTTGACCTTATGCTAGGATAATATTAATAATCAATAAATGTTGCTGCAGTGTCCTCATCGCCATTACTTCAAAGAGCACGACTACTCCCTAATATGGAGAGGACGACTTTTCTAATCTGACATCTGCTCTAATGACAGGTGTCGTCTGCTGCCGCGTCTCTGAGCGTGAACTTCGGCTCATCACAAATGACTTTATTAGCCGCTAGATAACACAAAACAGCCCTATCAGCCCCCGAGAAAGGTGATTACTGGTTTATCTGTCGGGGACAAACTCTCAGAGGAATATTAAAAAATATCTAAGATGACTTGACACCCAGCTAGAGGCAGATCTAATTACCAAACCCCCTCCGAGTCCATGATTGCCATTTTTCTACTATGGGTGATAGTATTAAGTTGTTACTATGGACGCTGTCGTCATATTGCATCCGAGTGGCAAGAATCTAAGCAGCCCCGGACACCTCTGCTTGACCTATGGTTTATAATGGTCTCATCATTATTTATGCTGAATGATCATTTTATGAGGGTACAAACCATCTTAACCTCACTGGAACTTTCCATTCGTCATGTAAGCAGAGTAATCAGCAGGGAAATTGTTTGCAAAAGCAACTCCAGCCATTTTTTCTCTCGCTGTTTTTAAATCTACACCCACAGTGAACCAAAACATCAAAAAGGAGAGAGGAATGAAAATGAGGGCAATGAAAAGGAAAAGGCAACACGTTTTGCATGGCTTGCTTAGCCATGTTGCTTCATGGGCCCTGAGCTTTTATGGATGTGGCCGGTGGCGGGATGCTGCGAGCTGGCAGTGCTGAGTGAGAACTCATCCATACCTCATATGAGAAAACATAAATCCAGCCTCACGCTCCCCACGGCCTTGAGTTAAGTAACGATAACACGCTCTTGTGGCAAGCATTAGAATTTATGGTGTGATTTCTGAAATAACAAGCGAGGAGACCAGCTAAGGTCTTCTGCCAAATGAGCAGTGTTTCTTTTTCAGTGTTAATGTTGGACCAGGCTAAGGTAGGGGTGAGGGCTGAGATGTCAAAGCTTCAGACCCCTCTAATGTGTCATGGTAGCACATAGCTGTTGTTTAAGAGCATTATCACTGTCGACTATCTGGAGATAAGTGTTGTAGTGCTGATGGGAGAGACCGAGGAATCTGCCTCTGCTCAATGCCAGGGCAGGGCGGCACACGGGGGCTGGGGGAGCGAGGCAACGGTGTGGCCACTAATGTTGTTTGGGTTTGCATCCAGACAGGAATTCTGCTTTATCGGGGCCTGGGGACCTACCAGAGTAGCCCATCCCCTCAAAGTGTCCATTATAGGAGCGATAGGGCATGAGCTCAGTGTTTCCCATGGAAGTGGCCTCACGATGTTGAGTGACATTGGGTCTCTCTCTCTTTCACTCACATAAATATACACTCTCTCTCTCTCTTGCTACATTTTTTGTCCAAACTCTTTGTATAAGGATCTGCCCATTGGTAAAAATGTGTACTGTAGGAATCCAAACTGCTTCTTCAGAGAATACACCTAGCTAGTGTTCTGTACTTCATTATACAACACTATCTACAGTATGTGCTGTGTATTAGCTAATCAAAAGAAGTGGTGCTAATAACTTAACAGCAAGTTGGCAGCACTGTGACAGTAGCTTAGCTAAACAGCTAACATTTTGTGAATTGCAGCAAAATGTCTGGCAGTTGTTTCAATCGCTTGGTTTCTGTTTGTTAGGTGTTGCACTGGTAGTTTTTGGTAGTTTTGCTAGCATATGTTAGCAGCTTGTAGTTGTAGTTAACTACTTCTTTGAATGGTAACTGAGTAAGCTACAGTCTGATTATGAGTATAGCTTGTAGTTTAATGGGATACACTTTCTATTTTTCTAAAAATAAATAAAGAAATAAATAAAACCTTGCACTTTCTAACTAAAATTACTGATTGCTAATAACTGAAATACAGTTTGCACCAGTGTGGCAGTAGCTAGACAGCCTGACATTGCTGCAATATAGTGTGGCAATTGTTTTCAGTCGCTTGGTTTACATTTTAGTTAGCAGCTTGTGGTGTAGTCAACTACTTCTTTAAATGGTAGTTTACCTACTGAGTAAGCTACAGTCTGACTGTAAATAGCGTGTAGCTTACCAGAGCTTTCTAAAAACACTTTCTTTCTAACTAAAAGTAGTGACACAAAAAAGGTAACTACAGATGGTACCAGCGTGACAACAGCTGAGCTAAACAGTGCATCATTTTGTGTATTTCAGCCAAATAGTGAAGCACCATAGAGTAACAAACTGCTACATCACTTTGTTTTATGTACATTGCAAACATATTTGCACTGTGGAAAACCAGATGCAATTTGACGAAATGACAAGCACTAAAAAAACTGTCTTTACTGTATTTGTTTTTATCCAAACTAGGCATGACCGCTGCACTTGTAACCATGGTTTATTTATAGACCCTTATAGAGCCTATGTCACAATTACGTCACAACGCTTGCTGGAGGCAAAACAAAGCAAAAACTGGAGGCGGCCAATTCAAACCAGCACAGATTCGGCTACATAAGGAGCTTAAAATATCATCTTATTGTGATGTTGGGTGCCAGAATCGATGTAGTACAGGCTCCAATTTGAAATTTTATCGCATACCTGCTGCCACTGCCAGACAAAAATCCGATGACAGCTGTAGTTAAACGAGATAAAACGAGCGGACTTTTGTTGTTTTGGGTTATGGTTTGTGTTACGCGTCTAACGATTTCTTATGCATCTCACTACTATGTCGTGTATGAAATAATGTCTGTGTGTGTGTAAAAAGTGACGATTTATATGCTTAATCATTTGCAATTGTATATACATTTTTGTGATTGATTGCGGCTGGACTTTTTAAGAACTTGGTAAGAAAGAATAATCAAATACAGAAAGTTCAGGATTTTTTATTTCTAGAAAATATTCACATCATTATTTAAAATGTACTGTATGAAAATGAAAGGTACTGTAATATCACTGTAAACTTACATCATTTACAGGAGGTATATATACTTAAAATGACTATTTGGCCATTAAATGATACATACATCTTCAAATAATATCCATCACATTGAATGTTTACCTTTCTTTTTTGTATTTTGGCCCAGTTCACGTAGCTGAAAAAAAAATAGCTGCCTGCTGAAATTGACACATACAGTATATATACATCTTCATGACTATAGACAAAGGCGAGTTTCCCTTTACACGTTAGGTTTCTCTATAGATGTGAGTCGCTCAACTGGAGATAAATTAATCCTGTCAGATCGTCCGTGGTCTGTTAAAGTTAACTTATTTAAATAACAATCATGGTCCTGGACAGCAAGTGACCTTATATATGCAGGTAAAATCTGATTTTCTCCAGTCATTGCCAACAGAAACAAGCTAACAGACTTCATAGCTAGCGTTAGTGAAGCGGTCAGCGGAGTCTTTCTGCCTCCACCTAAGCTCCGCCCACAGAAAAACATCACAATGTTTACTAACAGAAAAAGGGTCTATATATTGATTGATTGATTTTTTTTTTTTTTTTTTTTTGGGGTGGGGGGATGGGGTTATTGAATACCATTTGTATAACCACAGTTCTATCATGGCATACTCTGTGAGTATTTAAGACATACTGCTGCTGCACGAATAGCATATACAATAACCTGTAGCAGATCTATACAGGTGGAGCTGGGGAGGAGGAGGGTTTCAGAGGAACACTGAAAGTGCACTACTCTAGTGAAAGTGAAAAGTGAAAGTCGTGACGTATTGTCAAGTATGGTGACCCATACTCGAAATTGGTGCTCTGCATTTAACCCATCCAAGTGCACACACACAGCAGTGAATAGTGAACAAACGCACACACACACCGTGAACACACACCCGGAGCAGTGGGCAGCCATTGCTCCAGCGCCCGGGGAGCAATTGGGGGTTCGGTGCCTTGCTCAAGGGCACCTCAGTCATGGTATTGAAGGCAGAGAGAGAGCTGTTCATTCACAATCCCCACCTTCAATTCCTGCCGGTGTGAGAATCGAACCGGCAACCTTCAGGTTACTAGCCCAACTCTCTAACCATTAGGCCACGACTTTAGTGAATGCTAACCAGCCATTGAAATGTAGAGCGGAAAGCTCATTGGCTGCAGATGCAACATGAACCAATCAGCTTGCGCTGAGTAGTTTAACGCTGTGAATATCATCAGTTTGTGTTAAGGACCCATCAGCCTGCGCCATCTAGAGTTTAATGACAGAACATGGCATTTTTACTCCAAACACCATGGTTAAACTATGGTTAGTGTAGCATTGTTAATTTGTGGTAAGCATTGTTTAACTATTTATTTTATTTTATTTTTAATAAAACCATAGTTAATTTTCATAAGGGTTAAATGGTAACTGAAAGTTAGCTAAAGTACAGGGTACCTACTAATTTGACTACAGTCTGATTATGAGTAGCTTAACATTTTTATCAGTGCTTAATGAATCAGCTCACTGTTCTCAGACCTTGGCTGATAATGCATATGCTTGACTAACTAATTGCTCAAAAACTCTCAGGTTGTATTGAAGCCTGAGGGGAAAAAGCACTGTTTACTGTCAATATCATATATGTTGTGGCTGTTGCTGGTAAATGTAATACTGTTATATGCTGTTCTTTGTTCTATCCAAGAACAACACTCTGTCCACATGTCTGCCAGCCAAGGCTAACAAGTCACAGTGATCTCCTGTGCTCTCCAGTCCCCCGAGGAGCCCTGGGACTCTGAGGCAGCTCCAGACAGACAATACGCATGTTGTTACTATATGCTGCTTTTGCACAGAAGAGACAGTTGGGGCTGGTGTTGTGCCCGCTGGCCTGACCCTCTTTAGAGTCGCTGGGTGGCTTTTGGGGGTATGTTCAAAGCTGTGAAACACTGTCAAATGCCGCCTTTCATGGCACTGACATGCTGAAGATTAAGACATCAAGGCTTGTCTGCCAGCAGGAAATTCACAATTCTTCTTGGGTTAATTGGAAATCCAAATGTTTTGAGGTGGAAGACAGTGGGCCAATGCAGCGGGAGCGACGACAGACGTCTTTTTTAACATATCCAGTGCTTTCAAAATGATCTCTGAAATGCTAAGGTAGAGGAGCATACCTGAAAGCCTTTTAACCAAACTAGTCCTTTTATACTCGCCTTTAGTATCAGTAAAAATGCACTCTCGCAGCCACACACACAAATAATCACATCAGGCCCCATGCTGGCTTGGAGCAGCACACTAAAAGCCGATGAATAGCTTAGTTCTCAAGTATACAATGTCGAAACACTACGAATTGATTTCTTCTCCCTTTATTCTACGTAATTGGCGTTGTCAAGGGTTTTTTCATCCCCTTTCGGCCCATTTTTGAAAATGAATAATGCGACAAGTCCCAGATCCAACTTTTCCGCCATGCTGTTTATTTATCTATTTCCCTCCTCCCCTCTTCTTCGTCTTACGACACTTCGCATGAAAAGTGGCCACAGAATAGCGGTGACAGCCATGTCTAATATCCCTTTCTGCCAATTTTGGCTTCTTTCCCCTCCTCCGCACTTGATGTCTTTATATTCTCCTGAGAGTGCAGTGGGAATGAAAGGACGAGGCCTAGCCGCTGACCTCCGCGGGAGGAGAGTATTAAAAGATGGGAGCAAGAGAGAGGGCGAAGGATGGCGGGAGAGAGAAAGAGAGGGAGCAGTCTTTCCTGCTGAGAGCCAGCTATCTGGGCTGGCAGGCTAAAGCTGGCCTTCAGACGCCTTTTGTCAAACGGGTTGAGAAGAAGAGAGCCTCCTCTTCACTGGAGTTGAGACAATGCTGGGTTTGTCATCCCTGAGGAGTCCCCCGGTGAGAAAGAGAAGAGCTCGTCGTGGTCAGGGGTAGCCTTTGGGCCTTGCAGATGTTGAAATAGGGATGATTTATTAGGCCCGGTGTCCTCGGTGGCACTTGGCCACCGTCCCAGACAAGAGCGCGAGAAGAAGACAACAGGGGAGATCAGCGGGCCGCTGTGGATCAGAGACATCTTAATACCGTGTATGGGCATGGGGAAATTTGCTCTGCGACCGTCATGGTATTTTTGTTCTCTTTTCACTGAGAAAATAACTCAAGATTAAGCCAAAAGTGCAGAGAGGAGGGTCCTCACAAAGATCTCTTTCTATCTCTCTCCTTTCTTTCTTTAGAAAATCTAAAAAAATATATCTTTATTGGTGGCACTGCTTGTCCTTTATAAGTCATTAGAAATCATTGAAAAAAAAAAATCTGTAGTCTTTCAAAATGGCTATATTTATGTCAACACCACATGACAGCAAATTTCTTGACTTTGTATAGATTCTTTGGAGTCAAAAACTTGAGAGAAGCTGTATTTTCACTTTTTGATCACATACAGTAAAGGTTGCTGCCATGCTAGGGTGAGGAATGGCTGATTGGCTGCTAGACCATTTCTATGCAGATGCTTAGGTGTTTTGGAAGTTTGTTAGGGAATTTTTTACAGTCCAAATTTTAAATGAGTCCATCCCCAAGTCTTTATGATGTTCTGATTAATGTACTGTAAATCCATAATATT
>CM077248.1:4941927-5041927 GCA_039654775.1 Spinibarbus caldwelli
AAAACCATTGTTATTCTTTGGCATTTAATGTTTAAGTTTGTTTTTATATTAGGTCCATGATTATTTTACATTTATGTCATGCATTTTAAGCCAGTGTATCAATCTGTCTCCTGGCAGAACCAGTCAAACTACAGATGCCATCATGGACAGGTTGCACGTGTCCTCATCCTCAAAAAATGTGAATACAATTGCAAAATATGACCTAGACATTATGTATGCTAACTTGCAGTGAGAATAAACATGGTTTTGTTGCAGATGGAGAAAGAAGGAAAGGTACAAGTGTGTGTGTGCATATCTGCTTTCTAATTATGGCTTGCTCAATCTATTTTCTCAGGTATTTGTATATCTCTTTTTTTTCTCTCTTTGACACTTCATTGTGACCCTAATCAACCTCCCCAGAGCAGATTTCCTCCTTATGTGTGTTAATATGCTCCTCTGTAGGGCCTCTCCAGCACCTCTCACTTCCCAGGCCGCTGTATTGTTATTAAAGCAATCAAGGCCTTTCTTCGCTAGGTTAAGTGCTAAGAGTTCATAGGGAAATAGATTTGAATTGCGTTTCAAACAGTTGGTAATCCTCGCTCCAGATAAAAAGACAATTTGAAGAAATTCAGATGATACAATGTTAGAGCAAAAGGAGCGGCGTGCGGGAGAGAATCGTATTTTTGTCAAAGTCGTTTTCAGGGTTTGGTTTTTACTAGGAAACCACAAAGCCTTTAAATGCTGGTCAGAGGACATGGTATTGAGTTCCATTAAACAGCCAGAAGCAGATGGAGAAACCCAGACAAACCCAGAGAACTACATGACAGGGTGAGATATTAAAGACACCAGTGTTGTGAGTAGCACATTTTCAAGAGACTACTAAAGTAATGTGGTATTTGTTCAAATCCCCTTGAGATTTTTATTTTATATTATCTTCCTAAGACTCTATGCTCACATGGGTTGCCAGATAGAAGACATGCAACAGGAACGAGCGCAACTGACATTGGAAGACGGCAAGCTTTACACTGAAAGTTGATCAGTTGTTTTATACGTTTTATATTATCTCTGGTAATAGAGATTTTTAGATGGATCATGAGGCTTTTTAGGTCAGATAGAGTCTGTGATCTCAGACCTAGTTCATTTGCTGGCTTCCATGGCTGCAATACGCTGTGTTTTTCACCATCTGGCAAGCCGGGGCAATCCTATTGGTTAAATTGGCAGTGGGCGGAGTCACACAGGCCAAAACAAAAACAGACATTCCGAAACAGAACACACATTTCAAAGTGGAATAACTGGCTATAGAATTGTTAACTTGAACTTAGCATGTTTTCCAACCTATTATGGCATTTTATGCTTTAGTAAAGTCAAAAAATTGCATACAACAGCACCTTTAAAAACTTCAGAACTGCTGAATCGATTCTGAGCTTGTTTTTTTTCCCCCGCATATGGCCGGCGGGCTTCATTGCACAGAATTTGCACTGTGAGACACGTGCGCATTGCTTGACAGTGTGTGCTTCTACCCGCTGTGTTTTACTTTAGATATGCTTTAGATATGCTTTCATTTCTGCCATTTGTAATGCAGTACTATTAGATCCACGAAACTCGCGCACTGACAGACTTTCACGTGCGCTTTGTGTTTGTTTGTCCTGAAGCTAGATTGCGGCTGCGGTTAAATGCACTTTTATAAGAAATTGATGTAGGCTACACACAGTCAGTTATGTTTTCAG
Organism: Spinibarbus caldwelli; assembly: GCA_039654775.1. Classification (NCBI taxonomy): domain Eukaryota; kingdom Metazoa; phylum Chordata; class Actinopteri; order Cypriniformes; family Cyprinidae; genus Spinibarbus; species Spinibarbus caldwelli. Next base: position 4,943,634 of record CM077248.1, read on the forward strand.
AGCAGAACAAAACATCTGATATATCGAAATAGATCTGTGCGTTAGTGTGAATGCAGCCTGTTAAAGCTGCCACTGTCTGTAATCTCATCAGTAATAATCAAACGGCAATAATGCTGAGGAAAAAGAAAAAAACATAACTATTGTCTGTAAACTTTCGGATACTTAAAGAACACTTATTTTAAATAAGTATTTTTTTTTTTAAAAAGTAGCTTGCTTATATAATAAAAAAAATTAAATATATTTTGCACAAAACAAATTTGATATAAAATTTATATGAAAATGTAGCCATGTGCAGTAATATTGAAAACTGAGGATGTGACGCATTGTGATATTGAGTTGATAATGATAATCGTAATTGAATTTAATCGTGAAACCAGTGAAGATTCACACCCCTGTTTTTAAGATGGCAGTACTGACATACAGAGATTCCAACTATAAACAAAAAGCATAGAAACTGCAATTTTGGTTAAAATGTAAAGTTGTAAAGATGTATTTGCACAGCAGAAGAATTAATTGGAGAAAAAATGTAGATCAGGAATTATTTTGGAATCGGATCGTGACTCCCAGAATCGGAATCGGATCAGATCGTGAAGTGCATGAAGATACCCATCCCTTTTAACGTAGTATATTTCATAAAATATAATGATGTACCATAAGTAGTAAATTTTAATGGAACGTGTACTGGTAATTTTTCTACATTTTTTTTGTTTTTTTTATTCATTAAAGTGTAAACTACCTGTAAACACATATTTAATTAATTTTTTACCATAAAAATATAAAATATGTCAAAGACATATGTAAAAATAGAGCACAATGTATTGTATTAACATTTGAAATGTTCCTTTTTTAAAATTATTATTATTATACAGTTGTATCAGTTTTACCTGCATTTTGAATTTTGCACTTCATTGCGTTGTTTTAGAGTTGTACCATAAGTAGTTAGCTTTTATAAGTATGACAATGTTGTAACCTCACTCGTACAAATTCATACGATTTTTGCTAAATCGTATGTATTTTATGAGTTGCACAGTTCGTATGACTTTGTACGAATGACCTACACCTAACCCCGCCCCTAAACCTACCCGTCACTGGGGTTGAGACAAATCGTACAAAATCAATTAAGTCAATTAAGTAATAATAAAAAAAAAAAATTGTTTTTATCAGACACTCTCAGAAAAAAGGTAAGAAAGGTCATATGAATTTGTACGAATTAGCGAGGTCGTATGAATTTGTACGAATTAGCCACCTCGTAAAAATGTACGAATTGGTCGGGAGATAGCGTTGCCTAACACTGAAAAGCAGAGAAAGTGCATTGAGGAAAGAAAAGCAGATTGTTGCTTATTGTTGCCATGTTGCTTGCAGTCCATGAGAAGATCAGCTTTCTGCAAGAGCATTCAGGAGCCGTGCATGGCCGCCCTGCGCGGGATACAGTGACCAGACGGAAGACTGAGAGGGTTTTATCTTGAAATGTGATGGCCGTGGCAGAGGAGACTATGAGAGGTGTGCTATGACTGTCCAACAAGCATGCAACTGTAGATTCTTAAGAACTTCACCAGGGCGTCTCAGGAAACCTATAGCGTTTCACCAAATCCTTCCCATTCACGGCAGAGGGCAAATTATACAATGGCTTTCAAGGAGAGTCAGTCTAATTAAAACAATATGAATGTGTAATCATCAGGCAGCAATCTCATATGTAGGAAATTATGAACAAGATTAATTTAAATCCCATTTGTTTCTCCAAGCCAGAAATTATTATTATTATTATTATTATTATTATTATTATAAATTATAGATATATACTCTTAATGTAAGTCAACAATGAGCACTTTACACATTTCCAGCATTTGCAAAAGTGGAAGTCGTCATTGTTGGATAACTGGATGATTTTTGCATTACCATTTGTTCCAAAAAAAAAAAAAAAAAAAAAAAAACATGACTGTGTTTCCACAACTTCCAAAAAGAGGGAAAAGTAACAGCTTTTGTACCTCTTTTTTCTTACCTTTTTTCTGAGAGTGTCTGATAAAAACTATTTTTTTTTATTACTTAATTGACTTTTGAACACTAACTAAATTGTAACTTAAATGTTCTATGCAAAATGTAGAATGTGATTTGCATATATTTAAGCATATACTTATTCAAATATAACTTGAATTGTTTACAAAATCAAACTAATGTACATGTGCTAGATCTGTAACTAGTGTCTGAAATGCAGTCAGGTTTGTGGTTATGTTAGAACAGAGATAGGTCGAGTTATCTGTCCGTAGCAGTGAAAGGCTATACTCTACTACCTACACACTGACCTCCCTGTCCCGCTCTTGGCCACGGGCCATGTTAAGTGCCTGTCGTAAACAGACTTGATTTCCTGATCTACTATCACATGGAGTCAAAACAATCCGTCTACAGCTGCTGTGCTGATTTGTTTATGGAGGGAATCAGTCGTCTTTGAATAAATCAGAGCTTCCCTAACTAAAACAATTACAATTAAGGTCATTTGACCATGATAACGACTCTTCTGTGTCAAAATATCAGACTTTTAAGAAACAAAGCACTTTAGTTTCAAATTAAAGCATTACAGAGTAATGCTTTAATGTGAAACCATGATAAATATTAATTTGTTTAAAGAGGGAATTTTGTTTAAAGTGCTCATTTCATATGTGTGTGTGTGTGTGTATATATATATATATATATATATATATATATAAATTTTTAATGATGTTTATAAAAAGCACCTTTATGATAGCTTTAAATATTAATAAAATAGGGCTAGCGTTAATGTGAATGAATTTTCCATATGGATTTTTTTTTTTTTATTTGTTTGTTTTTTTTTTTTCGTTTTGTTTTGTTTTTTTTACAAGTGTTTTGCCTGTATTTTGAAAAACACATTGAGTTGTGTAGTTTTTTTTTGTAGGAAATGTCTGTAAATTTTAATGGAAAGTGTACTTGTAACTTTTCTAAAAAGTCTTTTCATTAAATTTTAAACTACCTGTAAACACATATTTAATTAATTTTTACCATACAAATATTAAAATATGTCAAAGACATATCTAAAAATAGGGCACAATGTATTGTATTAACATTAGAAATTTTCCTTTTTAAAATTATCATTATTATACAGTTGTACCAGTTTTACCTGCATTTTGAATCTTGCACTTCATTGCGTTGTTTTAGAGTTAACAGAAATGTCCATAATTTATTTTTATGATGTATCAGCCCGATCTCACGGCAATTCGTACATATTTTACGAGGTGGCTAATTCGTACGAATTCGTACAACCTCACTCGTACAACTCGTACAAATTCATACGATTTTTGCTAAATCGTACGTATTGAGTTGCCAGTTCGTATGAATTTGTACGAATGACCTACACCTAACCCTGCCCCTAAACCTACCCATCACTGGGGTTTAGACAAATCGTACAAAATCGTACGAGTGAGGTCGTACGAATTTGTACGAATTAGCCACCTCGTAAAATACGTACGAATTGGTCGTGAGATAGCGTTGGATGTATGCTTAATTATTTACAATAATTATTTCTGCAGTTATTCCAGTTATTTTTTTTAAACACACTTTTTTTCTTCTTTGACTTGACCACCTGTTTCACACACTACGTGCACCGACTACTCTGAAAAAAAAAAAAAAAAAAAAAAGGAAGAATGAAAGAAAGCAAGCAAGCAGGAAAGTAAGCAAGTGCAGGGCCACTGTAGAGCCAAAATCCTCTCTCAGGACCGTCATGTGAAGAATTCTCCCTCTCCTCTGTCACTCCCTCCTGTTCAGCCTCTCTTCTTCTCTGTTTTTTAATAAAGCTGTTTGCTTGTCAGCTCTTTTGAGGCATGGACCCCCAGCCATGTGAAAAGTTAATCCCTGTGTGTCTGCGAGCAGACTCCATCTCCCTGGGAACCCCCTCGCTCAGGCAGACTCAAGGACGACCCTGACAAGCCGGGCCTGACCAGCCACTTGAGGCTGGGCCTCTCTCAACCACTTCTCCTCTATTCCTCCTTTCAGGCAGCTTTTGATGGGACAGCCTGACAGACAGTGGGATTTTGGATTTACATCTTCAAGTGCTAATCAAGTTGAAAGATGACAGTGGAGAAAAAGAGATCTTTTAATGCGCCCCCTCCATCCCAGCTTCCACCCTATTCTTATCTTCCTTGAGACGCCACTGTGCTCAGGAGATTTCAGGACTCACGTCAGTGATGAACGTGAATAAGCTATGAGAGTTGAAAGTGGAGACAAACATGTACTTGCAAGGGCATAAACTGGTTCCAATAATTTGAGCCAGTAGATTTTACCATTTGATTTATGCTCTTAGCAAGTGCTTTCTCATAAAAAAAAAGTGGATAAAACCAGGACGGGATGTTAAGAATTCTTCACATGTGAAATTTAGGCCCCAAAAGTTGAGGAAAACATTGATAAAGTGAACACTCCTACAATACAAAAAGTGGTAACCTGCAGTTGTTACATGTAAGCTAATACCTGATTTAACCCATACAAAAATTATTTGGTTGGTATAAATTGATGTATATACTTAAAAATAAAATAAAACAAAATACATTAAAAAAAAGAAGAAAAAAAAAAAAAGCTTTGCAATGTCACAAATCATTCCAGTCCATGAAGGAAAAATATAACATTTTTACCACTTGCATTTTATATATATATATATATACTTTCTGTACAAATCAATCTTACAAAATCAGCACCTCAAATATAGTTTTGTTGTCTGACATCAAATTGAATTTTATGTGTAGCTTGTCTGAACAACAGTAACCAAGGAGGTGGAGCTTAGCAAAGGGTGAAATTGTTTATGGAGAAATTTGAAGACAAACAAGTAAATATTAAAATCAGTGACTTTTGACTGCAGGCTTTGGTATCCAAGCAAATCTGAGCAGAGTCTGAGACATCACTGAAATCCTCCTCTGAAAGATTCTTGGGATATTTGCTGTCTAGGAAAAACAACTGAGATATTATTGAGATTCTATGTGCGATTTTTCTTTCCTATGGGGAAGGTCGTTTGCTCTGTATGGTATGTGAGTATGAAGAGACTCAAAGCAGCTCATTATGAAGAGGGATGTGTTTTACTGACTAGCGTGGAAGAGCGCAGCCAGGGGCAGCCAGCCATCTAAATCCTCTCTTTCTCCTTCCCCCTCTCCCTCCCTCCCTCCCTCCCTCCCGTTCATCCCCGTCTTACGCTCTCCCAGGCCTGAAAGCAGCAGAAATTAGTTTTGAGGGAAACAAGTGCGATTGGGTCTGTATAGGTCAAGACGGACTTTGTTCCGTCTGAGGGTTTATCTAAACTACAGCTGTGTCGGACAATGGGCCAGGGGTGCCTGACAGAAACCCAAGCTGTGAGGGCTAAATTACTGCACTGATAAGACTGAATTAGACGCTATGAAGTCCTAGAGCTCAAGAGACACTGAAGAGGAGAGGAGAGACTCGCTCGATGACACAGAGAAAGATAAAACTGGACAGAAAAACCTGAGAAGCAGCCTTGCTGCCTACATAGGCAGCACCTTCACAAGTAACCACAAATGTGACTGATTTGGAACGCTCTACATAGGCAGCAACTCTTATACCACACAAATGGGGCTCCTCACATGAAGCAACTGAAAAACTTGAGTCTATACTTCATTCTAAAGAGTTTTTGTTTAGTTTAGCATATAATTAGCATGTTAGCATGTTGCCAAGCTAACTCTGCAGTAAAGGTTTTCTTCCCGTCCACAACTTTTACGTTTTGTCCCGCTCACGTCTGTAAAATGTCGTGAGTAGCGATCTACATGGACTTTTCAATCCCATTTCAGTCAGATTTTGTCTCGCTATAGTGTCATGGGCTATTTCCAATTCCAATTCTCACACAAGTGACAACTCAGACCTAACTTTGTTGCATTTGTCGCATCAGGCAAAAAGAACAAGCTTTTCATTCCTTTAGGTTATGTTTCGAAATGTTTCTAAAATGGTGAAATGTCCATTTTTCTTGTTATAATTATAACATTGTTTAAAGGTGATAAAAACGTTCCTTACAACATTCTACTAACATTATTTTCACCCAAAATATAACGTCATTTGTTTTTAAGAGAAAAACTATTCTAAAAACGTTAAAATATCCTTTTTTTTAATTTATTTATTTATTTATTTATTTTTTGGACGTGATTAGAATGTTATTAGAATGATAGAACAGTTATGAGTACAGATAACATTATAAAGATGTTCTGAGAACTTTGTCTCAATGTTATGACAATGTATATCAAATAAAGTTACAGGAACATTCCATAAACATTACTTAAGAATTTTTTTGTCCTAACATTTATATAACTTTTTTAAAAATGTTAGTGAAAGTCGTGAGATTGGATAATTGGAAGTTGTTTGTGGAAGTGGTTTGCTGGATCTACCCTGCTGTATTAGATACGGTATATATAGTAAATTGTTTACTTTATTGTAAATATATTATTAAATGTTGCCTACCTTTTGGTCTTTGCTCAGGAGGCAGCTCAGTTTGAGAGCACAGCTATTGTGTGCACAAAGCTAATGTGAACAACCTCATCCATTAGGCTTCACTGTTTAGTAACTTGCGTCTATATTTATGTAGACATGTAAGGTTTCTGCTAGAATATGTGCTTGCTGATATGTCATAAATCTTTCTTTCTAGCTGCCAGGGTTTGTATCCTCCAGTGATCTATCATGGAGGATTGTAACATACAGTAGTTTGCGCCAGAGCAGCCTCTCTATAAGGTAAAAGTGGCTCTCCACCAGCTGATTTAGCCTGGACCCCATGTAGGCCCCCAACAGACTTTTCTCCTTTCTTCATTATGAACATGTATGCATTGAGATTTGACCTCATTCGTTTATTTTCAGCCCACTCCAGCAGAGGGTAGTACACTATGAGAACGCAAAGGCCTTATAAACATCAGCATTGCTCATATCACACCTTTCATACTGCTTGACGACTTTTGATATCAGCTAAAGAACGCTCAGTGCCATTAAGCATGGTGCCATGTGACATACTGAGTGACTCTGCATCTTTGTTGCCCACCTTTTTTTATGAGTGCGTTATCACAACATTTAGCCTTGAGCCACAAGACACAGCTAGAATCCGGGATGTTAAGGATTAGTTATACTAGAAATGAAAATCCTCACCCTCATGTTGTTCCAGAATTTCATTCATCTTTGAAACACAAACATTTTTAATGAAATCAGGAAGATTTCTGTCCCACTGAAACTCCATTCCACCATTTTTTTTATTTTTTTTTACACTCTTTCAAAGAGACACAATTGCTTTTTTATGATTATGTGAACTGATTATATTGAGGCTTTTATTCACATATAAACATTTATCAGCACAAATACATAGAACACATCAAACATGCTAAGTGAAAGAAAGAAAGAAAGAAAGAAAGAAAGAAAGAAAGAAAGAAAGAAACATGGACTCTCGGTCATCTTTAAATAGGTTCTTTAGAAAAGCAAGCGGTGTCACTGATGGAAATTAGTGTGAAAAATGCATCCCACGGAGTAAGAGGACAGATTTACAGGGATGGGTTAAGCTGCCGAGAGACACAAACACAGAAACAGTCATTATTCCTACAACTCAACCACAACTTGACACACGGTTGGGTTTCAAAAAACGATGAGAGCGCTGGTGAGCGGGCCAAGTCTCCTTTCCAGGATAATGACAAATTTAACATTTCTGCACCGTGAAACTGAATGTCGTCATTGTCTTTGGGTTCCTAAATGGCTGTTATTTCACATCGTCGTCTTGAGGAAAGAATAACACTCAAACATCAGTCTTTTCTGAAGGGAGACACACACATTATGGCACACCTGGGGCGCTTGAGTGTTGCTCTAACTATGACAAAGAGCTTGAACTTTGAGTGACTTAAGAGTTGTTTTTTTCCACACCGTTATTATGCTGGTCTGGTTATGAATTTATTGTATTTTGTATTGCCATCATGGTTGGTAATCAAAACAGTATTGTGCGTCTATTTTTGGCTGTAATGATCTGAAAACATTCAAGGCCAACGAAAAGAGGGTGGTGACCAGGATAAAAACTACTCCTCCTTTTTTTCCACTAAAAATTTTTTGGACTTTAAGTATGTAGACTTTCCATATACATTTTAAATCAAATGACACTGCAAGATGAGCTGTATAATTTATTCTGTGACATAAGCTTGTATTTATGTACAATGTATCATATAAAATAAAAGCAGTGGGCGACTTTCAGGAAACAGAGCTCCATTCGCCACAAGTGTTTTATAGAATGCTTAAAAAATTGCATTTACTTTCAGCCCCAAAACATTTTTACTGTAACATAACCAAATGGACATTGCAGGGGAAAATAGCTTTTTTCAAAATATGCATTTATTTGCAACCCCAAAACATTTTGAATGTAGCAGGGCTGAATGGTTATTGCAAAAACAAACAAACAAAAAAAAAAACAACAAAAAAAAAACAACAACAACAAAAAAAAAACATTTACTTTCAACCCTGAATGGTAATAGCGGGGGAAAATAGTTTTCTTTTTTTTTTCAATGCATTTATTTTCAACCCCATAACATGCAACCCCAAAACATTCAGAACGTAACAGGGCTGAATGGTCATTGCAAAAAAAAAAAAAAAAAAAAAAAAAAAGTATTTGCTTTCAACCAAAAAACATTTGGATTTGGGGGGGGGGGTATTTTCAACCCCATAACATGTAATCCCAAAACATTTTGAACTTAAAAGGGCTGAATGGTCATTGCAAAAAAAAAAAAAAAAAAAAAAAACTTCCAACTTCATGACATTTAACCCCAAAACATTTTGAATGTGTCAGGGCTGAATGGTTACTGGGGTACTGCTTTTTTTTAATGCATGTATTTTCAACCCCAAAACATTTGTGTACAAAATGTAACAGGGTGAATGATCATTGCGAAAAAAATATGATAAAAAATAAAATAAAATAAATAAATACATACATAAATAAAATTAAATAATAAAACTAAATAATAAAGAAAAAAAAAAAGAAAAGAAAACTTAGGCCCGGTTTCATAGACAGGGCTTAGTCTAAGCCAGGATTAGGCCATAGTTCAATTAGAACATTTAAGTAATTTTTATAAACATGCTTAGAAAAAAAAAAAAAAAAAAAAAAAACATTACTGGGGTGCATGTTGAGACAAAATAAAGGCACTGATATATTTTAAGATCAGTCAGTGCAAGTTTCTTTCAGTTGAAACAGCTCAGACTTACATTTTAGTAGGACTAGGCTTAAGTCTTGTCTGTGAAACAGGGGGTTAATGTTTTAAGTTATTTTGAGCTGTTATTATACCTTTTTTTCAACCATGTAGCATTACATGGCACAAAACATGTTTTGAAAGAGAATGCAATAGATGTTAGAATGTGTCTATTCAAATGATAAATAACATTAATTCCAAACTTACTGTGACAGGGTTGAAATAATGTAGTACTTTAAGGTGATTTTAGAAATACGATGAGCTTCAGCAGTAATCTTTTCAAATTAAATAAATAAAAACATCTTTGAAATTTTCATCTACAAAAGGCACCATTTTCTGACAATGACCCCAGTGTCAAAAGCACACATCAGTTATTTAGTACAACCTATAACGGACTGTAGGAGCCATTGATCTTAGCTTCTGTAAAGAAAACACTAAGTCGTTGAAAACACTGACTCAAATGTGAATTTGATTAACTTCAGTGTGAAGAGACAAATATCACCGCGAAGAGACAAATACACATTTCCAATGTGAAAATATCACTGTAATTAGCAACGTAAACATCCCAGACAAATGTCATCATTCAGTGCAGTGGAGAGAGAAGGCAGTGTCTGCAGCGGCCTCGGGGCACAAGAGACCGTGATGGGCCTATTCATCAACATGCGCATGAATGATGGGTTTTCACTACATGCACAACTCACGGGCCTCCAGTAACCTGCTCATACCCAGATGGAAACAGAGGTTAAGGGAATGTTTGATTAATGTCGCTGGGCGATCCACCTGGTACTTGGTTGGGAACCTTGCATGTATCACAAATCAGTGTAAATAACACATACAGAACAGTGATCGCCCATATTTTCAGCTTAATACTTAGGGTTATGGGTTTGTTCAAATAAAATATAAGCAATATTAATTGAGATGCTTGCCTTAGCAAACACCACTAATAATGCTAAGCAAGATGGAGAGCAGGAAAAGAAGAGAAAACCAAATTAAAGACCTTGTAATCGCCCGGCTGCATGAACAATTTTCATTAAAATGCAAGATTAATTAACAGATGGGGTAATTGGTTATGAACAAATGATAAGGCATCAATGCACTAATAAATCTTGACATTTAATTTGCTGCCCGCTTCCCCCACTATCAATTACTGTGTTCCTGGGAATAATTGACAATGTTTCGGTAAGACGTAAGGAAGGCAGGCATCTTTCAAAGCTCCTAAAATGCTACTTTGGTGTAGACGCACCAACATGGACCATATGTTTAATATTAGGTGTAATCTGTCCTACTCAAGTGTTCTGAAAACTGGGAAAATTGGATTAAATTGGCTAATGGCATGTTTAAAACATCCATAAAATGAATGTGCGTGGAAGGTATTACAGTGTTTTTGACTTGCACCGTCTCTTTGTGCATAAACAAAGGCAGGCTCTCAATGGTGCAAAACTAATATGCTGGTCAACAGAGATCTCAAAGACCACAGGAGACATATTGATTTATGCCATGTGGGTCAGAAAGTGAGAATGTTTGCACAATATATGAGCCTTGGCATTATGGTTTGAAAATCAATTAATTAAGTGAAACTTTAAAGTGATAATTCCCACCAAAAAAGAAAATTGTGCCATTATTTACTCACCCTCATGTCATTCCAAACCTGTATTCCTTCTTTGCTTCTTTTTGTTGTTGTTGTTTTTCATAATAACATTTTTGCCACACCTGCCAGTGGCCGGTGACTTGATAAATTGTGTCATCCTGATATATGAAAAATATTTTTATTTATTTGTTTATTTGTTTGTTTGTTTGTTTGTTCATTTGTTTGTTTCTTTGTTTCTTTGTTTGTTTCCCATGAGGCTGTATGTGCATTATTTTATTAAAAAATAAAAATAAATAATAATAATAATAATAATAATAATAATAATAATAATAATAATAAATAAGAAAAGGCAGTACACATTATGGAGAAAAAAAACAAACAAACATTTATAATAATAATAATAATAATAATTATTATTATTATTATTATTATTATTGTTGTTGTTGTTGTTGTTGTTGTTGTTGTTATTCTTATTATTCTTATCATTAATGCACATTATAAGTGACTCGTAGCCAGTGGTGTATAAAGTACCTGAAAGCCATACTCAAGTAAAAGTACAGATATCTTATCAAAAAATGACTTTGGTAGAAGTTGAAGTCACCGTTTAAAATATTACTTGAGTAAAGGTCTTAAAGTATGTGATATTTATTGTACTTAAGTACGAAAAATTTTTTTTTTTTAAATCTTAAACGTACTTAAATATTTAAAGTAAAAGTACAAGTAAATGCAAAACGGAAAAGAAGCAAATAAATATACAGTATATATATATATAAAAAATTTTAAAAAATAAAATAAAATATTCATGCAGCTTGAGTAGCAAGATTGTGTTCAGTTTTAACTCTTTCTTCCATTTTGTATTTTTGGGTAAGAATAAGAAGAACTTCATCCGGTACTTAGTGTCTTTCATTCCAACATAAGAAAGCATTTCAGGAATCTACATCTGAAATAGCATTTAGATGTATTTACACAGTTTATGTATCTCAGAGAGAACATGGATGCATTTAAACTGCAGTTATAGATACATAAATAGGCCTAATGTTTTGTTTTTAACAAAACATTGAATACTGATATTTGAAATAATTTAAAACATGAAAAAAATTGTCGAAATGTGAAATTAAAATCGCCAGTAGGTGACAGCAAGTGACTGTTAATGAGTCATTGAGATTCAACTGATTCATTCAAACGACTGATTCATTCAGAAACAAAGCATTTGACTGTGTTAATGAGTGAATCACTGAATCATTTATTCAACCGATTTTTTCAAAAAGCTGATTCATTCAATAAGTAAACACTATTGCTCAGAGACGCAAAACAGTGCTGTGATCTTTGTTTGGAACTATTTTAGTTGGCAAAATTGAGCAAAAACAGGCAATATTATGTCTAAAATGTAAGTCACTTGTTGCTTTACTGAACTTGTGTAAAATGATTATTACATCTGTTCATGCTGATATCTGCGGAAAAACAGTACTCTTTGTGTGATATAGATAGATATAGAAGTTAACTATATTAAATTATATAAATATAAAAGGCATACAGAAGCATTTTTGCCGTCTACGATTTAGAATGCCTGGAATTTTTAGTTTTAATAGACTATCACGTGCGTGGACTCTCCCAGCAGGCACAAAACAGGCACACAACGTCATAAGACGTTGATATTTGGTTAAATTTTGGTTGCGACATCGGGTGACCAAAATTCAACGTAAATTCAACGTCTAATGTCAATGTTAAATTGATGTCCAATACCGACGTCAGCTGACGTTGAGATTTTGTTGTTTTTAGGTTGTGCAACCAAAATCCAACGTTAAGTCAACGTCAAATTGACGTCAAATATTGACGTCAACCCGATTTTCATTTTCAACCAAAATGCAACGTCTGTTCGACGTCGTGTCCAACGTCAACCTGATGTTACATAGACGTCTGGTGCCTGCTGGGCTCTGTGTGTGATTTGGTGATATAGCCTACTTGAAAATGTCAGATGTCACATCATTACAACAACACTTACCATATTATCGCAGACGATGCTGTATCGTACACCCCAGACTCGACTTGAGTGGAAAATGAAATAATCCGCGGTTGTGCGCGCACTTGTTTGCATGAGCAAAGGTGTTTTTAGGAGTCAGACCACTGATTCGTCAAACCTGCTTTCTTGCAGTCTGTGTTTTTCTGACTATTTTGTAGTAAGTAACAAATATGCTTCAGGGAAATGTATCGGACTAAAAGTATACATTTTAATTAGGAAATGTAGTGGAGTAAAAGTAAAAGTTGGCTGAAATATAAAAACTCAAGCAAAGTACAGATACTCAAAAAAAAAAAAAAAATACTTAAGTACTGTAATGAAGTATTATTACTTTGTTACAATACACCACTGCTCTTAACACTTGCACAAATGGAGTTCATGTGGAGCAACATTTACTATAAACCGAGATCACAATGCAGCACATCAGATTACATATGGATATAATTATATCGTGCTAAACCATTCTCAGGCACCAGCCAGCTGGCGAGTAACACTGTTTCATGTACTCACTAAGGCTGATTTTCACTTGAATTTGGCATTTAGCAAGGTTCAATTTTAGGCCCTGATTCCACAGAAGAAAATCATACAGTTTTGGAACAACATAAAGGTAAGTAAATGATTGAAGTCACTTGTATAATATGTATTTTGTATTTTTCATATAATTTTAATCACATCAATGCAATGCTTTCTTAAAAAAAAAATAAAAAAAAAAATAAATAAATAAAAAATTGTAACTAATATTTATGTAAATCAAGGAAAACCACAATATTTAATTAAACCAAAATAATGTTATTAGATCTATTATTGTTGTTGTTGCTTTAGAGGGCTGTGAAAGGTGTGAAATGGACTCGTATAAAATGATTTTATTTTTCTGTGGCTGTCACATGGCATTTATCTCAGGTGCTCAATCCTCAAAAAAAAAAAAAAAAAAAAAAAAAAATCTGCTGTTCTCATAAGCAAAGTTTGCCTTGAGATGAATGGGAACACTAACATAAAGCTTTCTTCACTACTATCGACTTCCTTGATTTAATCACTGCAAAAATGACTCACATCACCCACATGCTGCTTCTCTTTAAATGGCCCGTCTAATTGTCAGTCATTCTCAATCTTTCCAAAAACCATTAGCATTGTTCACCTTTATGGCAACCTCTCTGTACGTTCTTCACAAGATCTTTAACAAGGTGAGCAGACAAGTTGTAACTGTGCCGATGGAGTATCTCCACAAATGCTTAGCGGCTCAGCAATTCAGCACAAAGGCTGGCAAACAGAGGTGAAAGGCAGGGTCAGGACAGATAGCACCGAGGCGTGGCGCTCAAGTTGAGAGGGATGTTAGCGCAAGGACAAACACAGTCAACCACGGGCATGAAAGCTGCCTGTCAGAGGCGGATCAGGAAACAAAGGAATTCGGGCAAAAATATGAGGAACAACCATGGAGAATCAAACATCTGTCACGTAGACCAAAGGCGCAAAGCGAACACTTCCAGCACTGGGTATCGCTAAGTCAACAGCACGGCAAATATGAGAAAATGGCGAAGATGAATAATGCTGATATGGAAAAGTACCTTGTGTCATGAAGGCAAATAGAAAGTTTGCATTGCAACAAAGTCATCCCTAGGTCAAAGTCAGAGGTGGACAGTAACGAAGTAAATTTACTTGAGTATTGTACTTAAGTACACTTTTTGAGTATCTGTACTTTACTTGAGTATTATTTTTTCTGGAAACTTGCGACTTTAACTTCACTACATTTGAAAGAAAAATATCGTGCTTTTTACTCAACTACATTTATATAAAGGTCCCAAAAAGTAAGCAGTTTTTACAGTGTGTGCATTTTCAGATTCACTGAACCCTTTTTCTGCGAAAATCTGGCCTGCGATCTGCCAGGACCTTCTTGTGTTGCCAGGTCTTACAGTATTTCTAAGCCTGCAGTTTTCTGCCTAAATTTGAAATCTGGCAACCTCTGGATCTTCTCCACTAAACTAATGTAAACGTCCGCGCTACTGCAGTGCTAAAAGCGCTCTAAAAAGGCATGTGTTAACTCATTAAAGCCCTTTGGAAAATTAACCATGTTTTTACTATAGTAACCATAACTATGGTATTTGCAGTAAAATCACAGTATTCACAAATTTACCATTACCTCACTATAGTAACAATACTTATGCTATTTGTAGTAAAACTTCAGTAACCACAAATTTACCATAGTTTCATTGTAACTATAGTTTAATTTTTGTTTAATTTATATACTTCCCTGACCAGTTTTTAGCAGCAGTTTGCCTATGCTGCTAAAAACTGGTCAGGGAAGTATATAAACCTGAACATTATTTTATTGTCAAAACACTGCACATAAATACATATATTTTTTGCAAACAAATGATCAAAAAGTAGGCTAAATGAAAACTTTAGAATCTAAACTGGGAATCAATAAGAACTGAAATCAATAAGCAGAATCAGAATCGGAATGGATAAAATTCAAACAATACCCAACCCTAGCCACATGCTGTGAAGTTCACTGATTTCTGAGCATTTTATGAACACTGATCAGTTGATGGCAAAATTAAATAAGACTGTTCTTTGGTGCAACCTGCACACCCATGGCCATACTGAGAGAGTATGTTCCAGTTTTCTGAAACGATTAAAGATTTGTTTTCTTTTCAGTGTTTGCTTTGCTTGCTTAAAATGAACCATATCATAGTCTTCAATATCTCTAAGAAAAAGAACTTTGTAACTTTTAAACAAGTATTAAAATGAGTTCAATGTAGTTGTAGGAGTGTTAAATAAAAAAATAAAGATGATTATCTTCATTCAGTTGTTCCATTTCAATAGGTTTTGTAACATAAAAGCTCTTAATTTCAAAGATAATACAATCTAATTCAGTAGGTTGCCTTAGCAGCATAAGGTATTGTAAGTATACAACAATGCGACAATAAACAATGCATTTACTTTTTACTTTTGATACTTAAGTACTTTTAAAAACATGCACTTCCGTACTTTTACTTAAGTAAAAATCTGTCTTTACAACTTTCACTTGTAGTGGAGTAGTATTTGATCAGTAGTATCTGTACTTTCACTCAAGTAAGGAAGTTGTGTACTTTGTCCGCCTCTGGTCAAAGCCTTTGAAGTTTTCGAAGAGGTGGAGAAATAGAGGACGGGTGCCATCGAGATGAACACATATCATAGCCGTGGTCTGGAGATTTGCAGGTCATGCGAAACCGAATCGGAAGTTAATGGTGTATAATCACTGTTGAACTGTACTGGCAAAATCAATAGAGCTTATTCATTACATACAGAGAGGAAAAAAAAAACAGATTTCACTTATATATATATATATAAAGAGTCTCATTAAAACTATACTAGAAACACATTTTTCTTGCTTTTTTATTTCTGTTTGTTATTTCTAAAGGGATAGTTCACCCAAAACGGTTCATGGTAGCCATTGACTTCCATTGTATTTTTTCCAAACTCTGGAAGTCAATGGCTACCATCAACTGTTTGGTTACCAACAGTCTTCAAAATGTCTTCTTTTGTGTTTATCAGAAGAAAGAAAATCACACAGGTTTGGAACAACTGTGGTTGAGTAAAAGACAGAGTTTTCATTTTTGGATGAACTATCCCTTTAAATGTCGTTTATGTGCAGATTCGATTGTTTTACCCTTGTTCCAGGCCCTGAATGTATATATATATAGTCAGGGCCTGGAACAAGGTTTTATTTTTTTATTTATTTTTTTTTTTTTTATCAAATATGATGATCTAAGCAAATAATGAAAAACACAAGTTCAATATGTGTCTAAATGATCAATTTTAACTTTTATTTATTTATTTATTTTTTTCTTGGAAATAAAAATGGGGTAAATATAATTTATATATTTTTTTCAACCAGTATAATTTTCAATCCAGCTATGCTTTTGTTAAACTATGCAAAAAATCTTAAAATATTATTTATGTAATATTATGCATGTAAATTTTCAATCTAGCTATACTTTTGTTAAATGATGCAAAAAGTCTGAAAATATTATTCATGTAATATGATGTATGAATCTAATATTAGTTTATCTAATATACAATAAATTGTAGGTAAGACAATAGCCCAATATTATTTATTTATTTATTTATTTATTTATTTATATGCTTGCTTGCTTGCTTCCTTAATTCTATTTTTATTATTTTATTTTATTTTATTTTTTACATGAATTTTGAGAGGTAAAATGAATTTTGATAGTTCCAAAAAATAAAATAAAATAAAATAAATAAATAAATAAATAAATAAATTAATAATAATAATAATAATAATAATAAGTCGAAAGTGAAAGTCGTGACGTATTGTCAAGTATGGTGACCCATACTCGAAATTGGTGCTCTGCATTTAACCCATCCAAGTGCACACACACAGCAGTGAATAGTGAACAAACACACGCACACACACCGTGAACACACACCCGGAGCAGTGGGCAGCCATTGCTCCAGCGCCCGGGGAGCAATTGGGGGTTCGGTGCCTTGCTCAAGGGCACCTCAGTCATGGTATCGAAGGCAGAGAGGGTGCTGTTCATTCACAATCCCCGTCTTCAATTCCTGCCGGTGTGAGAATCGAACCGGCAACCTTCAGGTTACAAGCCCAACGCTCTAACCATTAGGCCACGACTTCCCCATAAAATAATAAAATAAGTGGATTAATTAAAAAGAAGAAGAAAAGAAATGCATTCAAATGCATTCACTGCAGTCTTAACGGTTTGGCATATATGCATCTTACCACAGCTTATAACTGGATTGTTCAGTTTCACTCAAGCATGGCAGAATCCAGTGATTCTTAGAGCAGGTTCCTGTTGCATGTTGATTTACCAAAAAAAAAAACAAAAAAAAAAACAAAAAAAAAAAAATAGAGCCTTCTGCTTTCATAACATTTTTAAACCTCTGACAGTGTTAATCAGGCCATAAGGGATGGGTACAGAAACCTTACGAAAAATGACAGCAAAGCACATCAATGAGGTGAAACTGGGTTTAACATGGACTCCACCACACCCGCTGACACTGGCAGGGCACGGCATGTGTACACATCATTTATCTAGCTTTTGAAGAAATGCCATCGCAAGCTTTCTCCTTCTCTGATTCCGTCATACATTGATTCTTTTGTTTCACGGTTGAATAAAGAGTCTCCTTATAAGTTTGCTGTTGAAATAAAGTTCTATCAGCGTCTCCACCCACATAAACTATTCAATGCTAAAAATACTCACTGAGACTGCGCATTTTATTTACATGGAAATATCAGCAGAGGAAGACTGACACAAAAGACTGTTCAGAAAGTTAAAGCCCATTAATAAAATTATATTTAAATACCAATCATTATGGCAAGAAATGGCAGAAGTGTGTTTACCATAATTAAGTATCACTGCCCTGGTGGAGGTCCAACAAAATATTGGAATTATATTGAAACTGGTATTTCATTCATGCGAGCATTCAAATACGACACTGCAAAATGTTTTGTGTCAGGTTAGCCGTTAGAACAAATGATGTTTTGTTTTACTGATATCAAATCATGTTTATGTATTTTTCTTTTTGTGTTCTTCACAGTGTTTTTATTAGCTACAACTGAAACAATTAAAAAAAATGTGTTTGGTAAAAATGTTAAAACAAAACAAAACAAAAAAATGAAAATAAAATAATAAATAGATGAAAAAAAAACAAAACAAAAAATATATATAAATGGTGTAAGAATAAAAATAAATTAATTTAATTTAGTTTAATAGAAATACTACAAAAATAATAAATAACAAAAACATAATAAATGACTAAAACTTACATTTAAAATTAAAAATAAAATAAAATGAAAATATAAAATGAAAATATAAAAATAAAAGTTGATACAAAATATTAACAATGATATAACTAATATAACACTGGTTTCACAACTTAAAGACAGTTTGGAATGACATAATATGGAATGAATAAATGATGACCATTTTAATTTTGGGGGGGTGAAATAACCCTTTACAAAATCTATTAAATATATTTTTACTTCACATTAAAACTCGTTGTCATTTCTAATATCTTTCTTTCTTTCTTTCTTTCTTTCTTTCTTTCTTTCTTTCTTTTCTTGCACTTGTTGACATTCCTTGTCAGTAATTGTCTCAGGGAAGATGGATAATTCAGAAACACACACACGTCCTGTGTTCACTCTGTCCCCTCTAGTCATGTCTGGCAGTAGACGGACACACACACACACACACACACACACAGGCTCGCTGACAGGGGTCCCCTATGGAACTAATCTGACAGCATCTCACGTTGGATTGCCAGCGTCCCGCCTCACGTTCTGTGGTGTGCTCGGCACTTCCGTCAATACCCCAGCTAGTGCCATCACACCATCCACCCTCTAAACCCACAAGGCCACTGGCTATAAACCCTCCTCTCCGGGCCCCCAGAGTCCTGCTCAGAAACAGATCTGATTGAAAGTGTCTGTGTCCAGGCTCGCTGTTATAATATGTTGTGATAAAGGGAATCATAATGGCTTTTAAATAGACGGGCTCTGTCTCTTGTTCCTGAGCAGTGCTTTGTGGCTAGAGAGAGAGTGTCTCTGGGAGTGAAGCCCTGGGGCTAAGCATCGCGGAGATTGAGCTGTCCGTCTCGCTGAAATGAATCTGAGTTAACACCTCTTCAGTCGAGATAGGACAGCCTGGGGGACACAGACAGCAGAGCACTTCCTGTTCCTCTTCTCATTAACCCACACCTGCAGCAGCCATCAAACTCTCTCAGGCATCAGCTCTGTCTGGACATTTTAAGGCAAAATCATGACTGTTGCATGTAGGGAGATTCAATACCAGAATGCTTTGCCATGAGCTCAGAGGACAATAATCCCTCCGAAATACCAGACGAGGAGAGAGAAATGTGTTGACTGTATCATGTTTAAATAAAACACACCAGTTTTTCTGGTTTAGCTGTTTGACCAGTCCCTGGTAAAAAAAAAAATAAATAAAACAAGGAGAAATTAACTATACTGACTGTGGATTATATTGTGGAAATTGAGTATTGAGTTTCCTAAAATCTAAAAAAAAATAAAAAAAATAAATAAATATAAATAAATAAACAAATAAACAAATAAACATTAATTAATTATAATTATGTTTATGTAATTATGAAATTAAAAAAAAGATGTTCTGAAGTCCTACTTAAGTTCAACTAGTCGCATTTATATAAATTTAAACTGTAATACATTTCATTAAATTGCAATTAAATGTCTGAAAACATAATATTCAGCACACACTTAAGTGTCTGTATGTGTGTATACATATATTAGGGCTATCAGTTTAACGCGTTAACTTAATTAAATAGTCGAAAAAATAATTCGATTAAAATATTTTAACGCAGTTAACACACTGGCCCCGCCCCCAGACCTGTACATCATCTTACATTTCATACAGTTGACTGTTGACTAATATGTTTCATGGCAACAACTTCATAAATGCAGTTATGCCTAAAATTCATGATATTGGGGAAAAAATGCTCCTGTATGAGTTTTTGTCTCATATTTATATCACATGATAAGCGATATCACACGAGTGCTGTTTGTCCCGAATATAACGAGTTTAAATGTGATTTTACACAACAGTTCAGTAAATAAGAAGTTATTGTCTGTTTTTGCTCAGTTTTGCCAACAAAAATATTACCTATAAGGCCACAGCAGAACTGTTGTGTGTCTCCGAGCAACACAGCAGTGTTTCTGAATGAATCCACTTTTTAAACAAATCGGGAGAATCAATGATTCAAAGGCCATTCATAAAGAGAGCTGTTTACTGAACTCCTGAATGAATCAGCCGTTTGAACGAATCGAATGAATGAATGAATGAATGAATGAATGACTCATATGAAGAGTTCAGATGCAAAGGCCTCTAAGTGCTGTTTGAAATTTTCTTATAAAATTAGCATTTTTCTCAGGCTCCTATATTTATGTTCAGTTATTTTACTTTAATGACAATGTAAATAACCTATTTATTGCCATTAAAGTGAAATTACCGAACCTACACACAGGAGCCTGATAAAACTGCTCATTTTAGAAGAAAATTTCAAACGGTACTTGGAGACTTTTACATTTGAGCTCTTCATATATATATATATATATATATATATATATATATATATATATATATATATAATGTATAGCCAAACCCCCAAAACAGAACAAACACTGGCTAGGATTTAAAAAAAAGAATTTGTCAATAAGATTAAAAAATAAATATATACATTAACCTAATATATGTGTGTTATATACAGTTATTCTTCTGAGTTCTTTTGTTGCTGACTTTGCAACATGTTAACTTAGAAAATGATAATGCTAAACTCTTACATGATGAGCTGTGTTTGTGTGGTGTGTGTGGTTGGCTGTGTAGAGCGTTTCAAATCAGTCACTTACGAGGTTCATTTTCATGTGCAGACAGTCAAAAACAAGGCAACTCGCTAGATTTTTGGAATAGCACTATAATGAAGTCTGCAATCAACCATACAGCTACGAATTCAGGCATTGAAGGTCTTGTGTGTGTGCATTTTGATCCTTTGCAGCCTAAAATATGGAAAAGTCATGATTGAACCACAGACGGAAACCCAGAGTATGACATTGGTTATGGCATATGCATGTTTTGCAGTCATGAGAAACCATGTGAGCTCTGAGCACAAATGATCCATCATCCAAACACTCGGTGGATATCTGTCTGTGTTTGGCCCGTTGTGGCCGGTCTGTAATCCCGCTCTATTAACACCTCGGACTCTCTTTGCTCTTAGCTGCTCTGCTCTCTCACTTCTGTCTATTTGTCTAAGGGCCGGGGCGGCGCGGTGACGTAGCCGAGTCCAGCTCCGCAGGAAGCACAGCGATGGCTATCTATGTCTGACTGTTATGACTATCCCTAATAAGAGCACAGAACCTTAAAACCATGGCGAACAGGGCAGACAGGATGTGGTTTAGATGTGTTCCTTTATTTTTTCCACATTTTGTAGCAGATGTTTTATGAGCTTGAGGTTTCTGAGCGATAGGGATTGATTGTTTTCATTTTTCTTTTGAGTAAGACATTTAATGCCCTAAGACATAATATTACAGACGTGAGCTAAATAATTGCCACATGACAGCCCTTAAAGGTGAAGTGTGTGGTTTCTGCACAGTTAGCAGCAACAAACAGAAATGCAAAAATGTTTCCCAAACACTCCTCCTGCCTGTGATTGGCTGGACAAACTGATAGCCCCTCCCCAAAGCCACGCCATTGGTTGTTGCTGTGTGAGGATTCTCAAACAAACAGAACAATGTTTTAAAACTGCTATAGAGTCACTATGTAAACAGTAAGGTTTTCTTTTTTTTTTTTTTTTTTTTGCCAACTTATAGTTGTCTGCATACTAAGCTGGTATTGGATAAAAATATTTTAAACAGAAAAATGATGTTTAAAATTCACTAGAATATAAAAAAAGAAATAATGCAATTAAATGGAAAATCTTAAAATTAAGGCGACCCGCTGTCATTCGCTTTCCGGCAGCTGCTAACAAGTATCATTTTTATAGATGGTTTGTCACAGATGGTCCAACAGATGTCTCTCTGGTCTTTAGCAAGTGTGTGTGTGTGAGTGTGTGTGTGTGTGTGTGTGTGTGTATGAGCAAGTACCCATAGATGTGCTCCTTGTCAATCGTTACGCTGTCAACTAGGGCCTTGAGTGTACTCTTTATAAAACATAAAGCCAAAGTACTTGAGCGTGTAAATTAGGGCTGAAATCTGAGCATTGTGTCAGGCAGACAGAGCAGACAGAAAGAGAGAGAGAGAGAGAAGCTTTCTCTTGAGATCGAATTCTGATGAGCATCATTAGTGGCGAATCCAACCCAAAGCAGCAAGACAGCTAAAATGCCTTTTCTAGGGAATAAAACTAGGCATGTCAAAAGCAGAAATATGAATTTCTTGAGGGGAAAAAGCCTCCTGAAAGCATGATGTGTAGTTGATGGATTTGCACAGATTATTGCATGTTTCAATGGCTATTTTTGTGATGCTAGTGTACTGCATACTGCCAATTAATTAAAAAAAGTATATAATTATATGCTATATATGTTTAATTCAGCAAGTGCTGTTTCTTTTTCCTTTATCCTTTTGCAGGGTTATCAAAAAATTAATATTACTTCCCTGTTCATTCATTGCAATAAAAATAAAAAGTCAAGACTATTGCACAATGGGATACAATCTTTCATGCCACCTGTTCTTGCACTTACATACTTATTACAAATGCAGTAGGTAATCTGAGTGAAATAACATTCTGTACCTAAGAAAATCTTAGGATTTTTAAAAAAAAAAAAATTAATGCATTTAAAAATGGTGAAATCTAACAATACTGGACTTTTAATGCTTGCTGAAAGCATAAAAATGGTCAAAATGTTTCAGAAATAAATTCTTACGGATGGCCCTCCTCTCACTACATCCAGTGAGTAGGATGTAATATACAGGACCTCAGAGGGCCCCCCTCCATCACAGGGTCCAGGACAACATTTCTGGTTGCCCCCTGCTCAGATGTAATTCTAAATGAGTGTAATGGTATATATCCGTGGAGTCTCGTACAGCGTGAGAGAAGAGAAAGAGAGAGAGAGGCTCACGTCTGATCAGTCATGTGGGGGGAATCAGCATGTGCCCTAATGAGCTTACCGAAGCAACTTCAATATCCTCCAATGTCATGTTGAAATGAAAATTAATAGTTCAATATGGCTCCATGCAAATGTCACGCGTCTCCCATAACCCGTATCATGTGGCGTGACCAAATGAGTGTATTCTAATAGATGTAGGCAGAGGAAAAAAGCTGATATCTTCAGTAATCAGGGTTTTGAAAATTACCATTAAATGAAATTCAGGGATGGATGGAAAAGAAAAGGGGGAGACGAGAGAAAAAAAAAAAAAAAAACCCAGAGACATGGAATGAACATCTTTACCCCATAATGTGCTCATGTCTTTCCCACAGGCTATGAGCTAGTCACCGCGGGGTTGACTTACCCACACGCACCACTCAAATTGGCCCTTGAATCGTTGAAGTCCCTGTTCATCTAAACTTAGCCTAAACTAAGGTTCTGTCTCAAATGGCGCACTTGACCCTTGCAGACCTCCTTTGAGTCCACACTTTGGTGAAGTAATGTTGCTTGGACGTAATGTTTGTGGGTCCTAGAGCACATAGAAGTCAGCCAAACCAGTATGGACATACTTGAAAGAAGACCACGAGACTGCATGGCCACTTCAAGTGAGCCATTTGGGATGGGGCCTAAATGGAGTTCTTTCAAATTCAAATTGAATTTCAAACTTCTGGATAAAGCCAATAAAAATCAACATTTAAAATGCATGCCATCTCATTTCCACGTACCTCCCATCCATAAGTGGTCTCGTTCACCGTGGCGCTCTGCAGTCCGTTGTATGGTCCGAAGCGTTCTCCCATGTGAATTTTGACTTTGGCCCAGATTCCTAGGCCAGCGCCTGGAACGGACGACTCGCGGAGCTCCAGGTCGGCAGGGATGGGAATATCGTCGGGAATGTAGACGGGCACCTCGTAGGGTGAGCCCTCTTTAGGAGTGAAGTCCTCATTGCAGGGCTGAGGGGACGTGGGCCCCACCGCAATGGGGGACATGATGCTGTCTTCTGTCTCCTCTTCTGCGCTCTCGCCGGTCACGAGATTGGGCTCTGTGTCGTACATGCTGTCTACTGCTTCACTGTCATCTGAAAGACAATACAGAGACATTTGCAATACGTTAGCAGAATAAAGAGACACAATGCAAATGTTCTTCAGCTTCATTTCTCCACATATTTAATTTGCTGATTGTAAAAGGGATGGTTGCAGCAAAACCATGTGATTTTCTTACTTCTGTTGAACACAAAAGCAGAACTCTTGAAGAATGTACATGCAGCTTTTTTTCTGTGTAATGTCAGTTAATAGTGACCATGTTTTTAGGGCTCAAAAATGACCACAAATAACACCATAAACCTGAAAACCTTGCACTATATCTTTCATATGAAATCCACTGCTTCCATTTTTGGAGCTTAACTGACACAACACCACAAATTGTTAGAAAAAGAACTATATGAAGATTCTTTAAAAGTCCTTTTTGTGTTCCACAGGAAAAATAAAATAAAATAAAATAAAATAAAATAAAATAAAATAAAATAAAATAAAATAAAAATAATAATAAAATAAAATAAACACAATACGTTGTAAAAAATAAAACAATAAAATAAAAAATAAATAAATAAAATAAAATACAAAATTAGTAAAAAAAAAAAACTGCTAGTAAGTAAATAATGACAAAACTACTGTATAACTATATTAGTGTCCACAACAAAGCATGATAATGAGCTATTCATTATAAGCGTGCGCTATAGTGATATCATCTGCCACTTTAAATAGTGGATTCTTATCGGCTGTCAATGTTTTTATTGTTCATCACTGAAAAAAAAAATCATTCTGAAAATGATTTGTGTCGTTACTGTAATAATTTTGGTGTGGACTTGATAATTGTGGAATATTAAAACATTACATGTCATCATTATCATCATGTAAAGGACCTTTAGTTTGTAAAAAACTTCCTGTTCACAATGCTAGGTTATTCTGGTTGTTTGCCAGAATTATTTTATTTTATTTTATTTTTCCTGTGGAAGTTGTTGTGAGTGTCTCGAGTTAAAAGAGACACTCACAACAACCAATTTTATTTTCCACAAAGCAAAGACAGATCACTTAGAAAACTAATAGCACACCTTCTCAACAAATCATAGCTATAATTTGTATCCATAACACAAATGGAGCGGCATATTTAAGTTTAATCCGTAGGGTTATGGGTTGCTCAAATTACTAACCGTAAGTATAAGCAAAATAAGTACCATTCCATGTGGAGATTAAACCAGCAACCATTCTGTCACAAGTCCAGATTCTTAACCACTTCGCCACACCGACCAACAAGAGACCACCGACATCACCAAGCAATTACAACAAGCATGAACGATTCAAAGCAAACCATTCATTTTTCTATTGCTGGTCAATATGTACGGTGATACTCACTGATCTGTGAATAGGATTCTCTCCCTAAACCAGAAAACAGACGCTCATGAAGGATTCACGGTTAGTTAGATGTTTTGTAACTCAAACAGGCCGCTGCAGGGAAGATGCCATCTATTTCATAGTCACCGGCATTTCCTGACTGATCATTTTACAAATAATGGCAGCAAATGACCCTGTGGCCTGACGCCACTGCCAGCCATCTATGTTTATTGTCACT
The DNA here is from genome assembly GCA_039654775.1 of Spinibarbus caldwelli. Classification (NCBI taxonomy): domain Eukaryota; kingdom Metazoa; phylum Chordata; class Actinopteri; order Cypriniformes; family Cyprinidae; genus Spinibarbus; species Spinibarbus caldwelli. The sequence continues at coordinate 4,969,681 of CM077248.1, forward strand.
CTTTGCTTGACAGCATAATCATGGTACTTATCATTCACAATTGCAAAAGGGATAACTCGGCTAAAAATAGGTTCTGTTTCTCTGCATTGGTTTTGAATGCATCACAAAGCACAAATGACGTGCAAACCCTTTGATATCATGCAAGGACCATCAGAGCTGGAGCTGTCAATCTTGGAGATCCAAACTGACCCATCTCCAGAACTCGACCTGACACATCTCACCTGAAACGATGTTCTTAAATTTCTTCGGCGAGTCACAAGACGCTTTGAGCGGTCTCCATGATGACAACTCTGCAAGCACGCATGGATGGACTCGCTGTAATTTGTAGCAGCACCGCTGCAGTTTGCTATCCAAACACAGGACCAGCAATCAGGGCTAACTAGGCCGCAATTACACCAGGAGTGCTTCCAATCAACCAGACTCGGCCCCCTGCCAGCGCTGCCAAGAACACAAGTTTATGACTCCACACTGTTTTCTCTCACATTCAAACACTGTTTACTTATAAGCAACAGCATAGCCATGAATAAGTATAAATTGTAGTTACTGCTAAGTTGGTTTTAAGTCAAACGTCAGTGGTTTCACTGAGGTAGAGAGAAAGAACAGGAGAGAGTGAAATACTAGAAGAAATGCTCTCCATGAAAACCTTAGGAAAGTCGGATCTTTAACACAAAATTAATCAAATGCATTATTACGCCACACTCTGGAATATTTCATTCTGATTGGTCAATCACAGCATTCTGTGGTCAATTATTTTGTAAAATAATGTTAAACTGCATAACTGAGCATCGTCCCAGGCAACCAGTTCTCTACAGCCACCCAAAAATGAACAATCTGTCATCATTTATCCATCCTCACGTCTCTCCAAACTCATACTTTCATTCATCTTTGAAAAACAAATGAAGATATTGTTAATGAAACTTCACCCAAATGGACACTTTAGAAAGTTCATAACGACATTTTGGTAACACTGCAGTATAGGGACCAATTCTCAGTATTAACCAGTTGCTTATTAGCATGCCTTTTATTAACATATTGACTGTTTATAAAGCATTCTGCATGACCATATTCTACATCCCTAATCCTACCCAATGTCTAAACTTAACAACTACCTTACTTACTTATAAGTCGCAAATTAGGAGTTTATTGAGGCAAAAGTCATAGTAAATGGTTTGTTAATAGTGAGAATTAGACCTTAAAATAAAGTGTGACTGACATTTTAAAAGAAATCCATAACACAATGTAACAAAAATTTGTTTCACTTAAAATTGCATGGTTCTTCTGTAATTATGTGGTGCTAATTATTACTGTACTATTTATTTCATGTAGCATTAATATTTTGGAATCAACAAAAGGAAAGGTCGTAGCGCCAAACACTATTCCGAAAGTCCAATAGACCAATAGTATAAGGTGCGTAGATCCAAAAATACAAAAATAATTTTGCACATTTTGTAACCTCTGAGTAATTAATGATACAAGTCTTTTTGGACTGTTTGGATGAGTGCGGATCTCCTTTATCCTTGAACCTTTGCATTAATATTTTGGTAAATATTTAGGTCAGGAAAATAAAAAAATAAAAAATCTATAATTACTTATGAAACATTCGTGTAGTACAGACACGTTTTTGTATTGTTGTTATTATTATTATTATTATTATTATTATTATTATTATTATTATTATTATTATTATTATTTATTATTATTATTTTTTTTTTTTGTTAAAAACATTTTGCTTTTGAAAAGGATGGGAACATTCTACAAGTTTCTGTAACATTCTGGAATATTGTAGTCCTTTCTGGAACATTCCAGAACATTGTGGGAGTAGTCATAAAAGACAAAAATCATCCAATGCACACTTCTAAAGTTTTGGACGATTCACTTTTAAACTGTTGTTAGCACAGTATTATGGTTGAACCATGTGATTTTTATGAGTAATAACAGATTAGCTTGTATATGTAAATTGTCAACAGATTTTTGTAATTTTCATGAGCACTGTTAATGATAAACAAAAAAAGTAATGTGATTTTTGTGTTCAGAATGTCAAGCTTCATAAAGAAACATTAAAAATAAAACCGAAACCTTTTATAAATATTTGTTTTTATGGTTTAATTGTGCAGTTTAATCCAAGTACTCTGAAGAGATACAATCACTTTATATAATAAACAGATTTCATCTAGGCTTTTATTTACAGAACAACATTGACTAACACGCAAATAAAGCATATAAAATATGGTAAACAGAAGCTCAAAGGTACTTGATTAAAGCATGAGAACCAGCAAGGTTTATTATTGCATGTCATGCAAGCATATTTGAGCTTCTGCAAGCACCAATAAGATTTGTTCTTTAAGTATGAATGAAAATCTTATGGGTTTGGAATGACATGACTGTGAGTAATTGATGACAGATTTTGTATTGGTAATAATTATTGATTTAAGTCCAAAGATGCGCTGGCTTCCCATGTTCAAAAGTTGGTTTGGGACTGGAGATGCACATGTTTGTGACAAAACTTTTTTATTTTTTTTATTTTTTTAACCAACAATTCTGTGCAGTCACAGAGTGTATCATAAAAAGCTCCACAGTAAAAAATGAAAAGCTTTTAAAACAGTTTCTGCGTCATCTCGCGATTTTGAGGGCAAAGAAATGTTTTACCAATTTCTTTAATGATCAGACTTTCATAGGAGTCTCAAAGCAGCCAGGCAATTAACTCAAGAACATGTGGACCAGTAGTAGCTTCCCCTTTTCACAGATCAGTTAAAGTTTTATAACCACTGCCTATCTGGTGCTGTTTGCAAGAATCAAAAGTGTTTTCAAACCATTAAAACTTTTTTTCCCCTTCTCATTTTTGGCATATGACCCGAGTAAATTTTCAACAGCCATAGAAAGGGTAGGAAAATCTATTAAATACTCCAGTTAAAAAGCCTGTAGTGGACGAACAGACAGTTACACTGAAAGAGTGAATTAAATGACATTTGATGAACAAAACATCAGAACCATCAGAATGAAAAGCGATTTTCATTTTTTCAGAAGGTACAACCATAAATCTAAGTTATAAAATGTTGCTTAGGACACCAAAGGGGAATTGTGAGGGCGTTTTCAGATCTGTAGATTGTTTGCTTTGTTCCGAAGCAGGGACTTAAATTGTTACAATTTTCTGCATTACACAATATTCCAGAATGTTCACATCCTTGCAAAATTAAATTATTTTATTACAGAATTATAGAACCATAAAAAAAATAAAAAAAATAAATAAATAAAATTGTTACATTGTGTTATAATACAGATTGGTTAGCTGGTCCGTTTGGTCAGATTGCATTCTCATCACAACTGAACGGCTCTAGAGCTGGCTTCAATTGGGTCGAGACCACCACATTGAGCCAATCTCAGGTCAGTTGTTTTGGTGTGGATCCAGACATGACCATCGCATTCGTATATGCCTGAATGAACTAAAAAAATGGAGAAAATGCACTAGAACAAATACTCCAAATGAGCCAGGTGTGAAAACGTCCTCAATCTCAGATGGCTCCCCTGCAGACCACTCAATTTATGTAACATCCAGGACACAGGACGTGCAAAAACAAAACAGTTGACAAGGGTTTATCAGGTTTACATGTCACTCAGATGGTCTCTTCCTGCCTAAGAATTAGTTGCAATGTGAACCAGACTTCATGCCACTATTCAAAAATCCACCAGAAGGGTGAACAGAATAAAGAAGCTCTTTAAACTGAGGGTCTGACGTTCTTTGGATAGGGAACTCTGTTGGATACTGAGCCTCCCGGAAGTGAAGTGCCTTCTTCTGAACGTCTGTTTGCTCTGGCTCTCATACTGAACTGTTTATCCTGATTACATCAGGCCGTCATCATTAATTCGCACCTTGGGGGTCCTTCTCTCCTCTGAGCTGTGGCCACAATGAAACGCTTGTTCAGCTTTGTTATTCCACAGGAAACTACTGTGCAGCCGGCTCGTAGACATGAAGGCATCAGATTTATTTGATAAACTGTAAAAGCGTCACTTAAGCAGGAGAACAGGGGCCTTTATTATTGCAAGCTGCTATAGAGTGGATGAGAGACACTGTCATGCTCTGTGCTCCTCTTCCTCAAGAGCTGATCTGTGCTATAGGCCAGCGGTCTCAGGCTTTTGACCTACATACATTTTCATTGGCATTTCAACATACCGGATTGAATCTGTGCTTGAGTAGCTCGACTAGAGTCTCACAATCTTCGAACAATAAACTCCTAAACATGGCTTCAATCTTTAGCCCAGATTCCAAATTCATAGACATTTGAGGTTAATTCGCAGCTCACCAGAGACCTAGTTATTTGTGTTTGCTAAGGCAATGATCATTATTAATATTGTTTGTGCTTAAGGTCAGATATTAAAAAAAAAAAAAAAAAAAAAAACTCATGATAAATATTTAGCTTTGTTGCATGACTCATAACAGACCAAACAACTAAAAATAAAACATAAAAATAAAACTAAAAAATAAAACTATAACCATGATATGGCTTAGCGCAATTATCAAATAGCAAAGGCTGTGATTCATTTAAAGAAATATATGCACTGCATGTTTCAGAGTGGAGTGCGGCACTGTGTTCTTTTACACACAAGCGGCTCAAGATCATGTGTTTTCAGTGTCTCAGAATGGTTTGCATTAAATGCTGCTTCATACAATCTCATCTCTTCTGGCGACTTAAAATGTGTATTTGGTAACAATATGTGCCAACCATCTTCTGAAACTTGTCATGCAAAATGCTTTCATCTGGTTGTCAACAAAAGAGATGCTTTTAGGGGCTCCTTGCCCTTTTCCGTCAAGATAATAGCATTATGGTTTCAGATTTCAAAATGAAGAAATTAAGCCATAAATATCAGTAATTTTGCATCTGCACTGTAAAATAACATTTGTATTATTGTATTGCAATACATCTTATACATTTTTACAGTGAAATATTACAATGTTAATATTTCTTATTTTTTAATATTTTATTTAGTATATATAATAATAATAACAAATTAAAATAAAATTAATAAATATTATTGTAATTATTATTGTTGTTGTTGTTATTTTATAGTTATATTAATATATAATCAGCAAAATTGGCCAATTTATGCAGCCCTACAAACAAGCACAACAAACTTTTTTTTTTTTTCACATTTTAAATCACAATTTCCATCAGAAATATTGCAATACCCAATTTACACAGCTATTAGCAACCACACAGCAATGCTCTGTAACCACTCAGAACACCTTAACAGAACACCCCCTGTTTGCATGGGCTTGCATGTGTTTCTCTTTAGAGATGTCAAGAAGAGAGACTTCGATTTAAAAAAAAAAATGAAGAAGACTTAATGGAGATAAATAAAATAAGCACATATTGTGATATTCCAAATAAAGAAGAAGCTTCAAGCTTTCACTGAATGGGGGAAAAAAAGGTCCTGGCCAGTTTGAAAACAGTTTTTTTCATAATCAGGATCACAAATTAGCCTCGTTTTCCACTTGAATCCAATTTTGATGATTTTCTCTTCTTTGAGTTTCTATACCTCAGAAGACTAAAATTAAACATGTATAAATATGGGAAGATGTGAGCACATATTTCTCATTGATCCATGAACACGCTGGAAAAGGGTAACAAGTCTAGAGCATTACAAAATTTGCTTTCCAGAAACATGCTCTGTTTCCCCTCATAAAAGCAGCAGGGAACATTTCCAAGTAACACTTAAAGTAGCACTTTTGTTTCTTCAAAAGGTCAGTATCATGGGGAAGATTACGACAAGAGGAGATCCCTCACTTACTCTGGTATGTAAGCCCACTAAAACACCTTCACATGTCCCATTCAATACTCTCTCTCTCGCTCTCTCTCTCTCTCTCTGTCTCTCTCTCTCTCTCTCTCTCACACACACACACATGCACACAGTAACAGTGTCAGTGTATATATATTCTGCAGGCCAGTGCAAACTCAATATGTGTGTGTGGTCTGTCCAGCGGCTGAAGAGAGAGTGCTAAAGTAAGTGACCTCGAGCACCTCGGCTGTTTGAACAGTCAATACACAGTGATCTGTGCCGAGCGGTCGGTGCACTGGCACACTTCAGCAGCTTCATCTCAGAGAAAATGAATATGTGAGCCATGAGCTCAATGAATCAAGCTGAGACATTTTGCAGCATATATCACGAACCATTACAGCCTCTGAGAGCTGAAGAGATGTTATGCACAGAAATTTTACCCAATAAGCATAACCAAAAATTACACATATTTTATAGATTCATATTTTTAAGATTTGATCATATTAATACATTATGATTATATAGCACTATTATATATTATTGTTATTATATTAGTTTATGTATATATAATATAATATAATATAATATAATATAATATAATATAATATAATAGTAAAACAGTTGTTGCATGATAAAATTTTGAGGACATTGATTTAAAATAATAATAATAATTATTATACGCACGCACGCATGCACGCGCACACACACACACACACACACACACACACACACACATATATATATATATATATATATTATGCCTTTTAATAGGACATTAAATGCATTTATTCTGTTAAAATATAGTACCCCAAAATTTTTGCACCCAAATTATCAACCACAATAACATATATGCCAGAAATAAGGGAAAGAAGGAAGGAAGGAAGGAAGGAAGGAATAAATAAACTGATATACTGTGCATCTCATTATTGATAACATCAGGGTATATGTTTGGATTTAAATGGTTTTAAGCATACTTTTTTCACTTGCAGTGTTTTTAAAGTGTGTGTGTGGTGGGGGAGGAGAACTGAAACCCCTTTGCTGTGAAACCAGAGAGTTATGAACCAAAACCATGGGGTTGTACAATAATATTCAGTGTGCTACCATGCACAAAGATTTCTTACACCTTTAGCATTTAATTGATGCACATAATTAGAAGGCTTAAATCCCCACACCTGGTTTTACAAAGCCTAATCAGTTACCAAAATCATATTAGGGCCTGCGGGAATCTGGCTGAACGTGTGTGTGTGTGTGTGTGTGTGTGTGTCGTTCCTGTCAGCCTCTCCTGATTGCCATTCTAGTCTGCTGTGCTCCCCGGGGAGCAGCGCGAGGCCTTGAGCAGACATTTATTAACACGACAGATTAATAGCACCAGGGAAAAGACATTTTCACAAACATGATAAATATTAATAATAATCAATACTAACTTACATTTGCCAAATTGAGTTGCAAACATCACCCATGGGGGGCAAGAAAGAGGCAAATAGAGCGAGAGGATGCGGGAAAAGGCTAAGGTTTGCTAATAAGTGCCAGAAGGTCTCAGACGTCTGGATAATGACAGAACAGCATATGCTCCATCTACTCCACAAACACTGCTGCTGATTCTCTTGCTGCTCTATATTATGGACATTACACATGACCAAAGCCACCATAAGCATTAATTTTAAACCCCTGATAGCAATAAATAATAAAATGTTTCGTTTTAAACACAATGATATATGCCAGTTTGCAATCAAAGCAGTTTTATTTCAGTGGGGAGATCCCACTAAACACGCTCCTGTAAGCAAAGCAAGATTATTTGAGTTGAATAAGCAATATCTACTTAAAAATCAGTTATTATGAAAATTAAATTACCGAACGATTTCTCTCTATGAAATTTAGATTATGAATCAACAGCTATATCATCATCATTACAAAGCTGCATGTTGTATGCAGAATATCAGCCTATACCATATATATATATATATATATATATATATATATATATATATATATATATATATATATATATATATATATATATATATATTAGTAAGAAATATTCAAACGTTTGGGTCCAGTAAGATATCTCAGATATTTGGGTGAATGAGTGAATAATATTCATTTATTTAGAAAATAATACTCAGTAATACTTTAAATTAATCAAAAAGTGTCAGTGAAGACTTTTACTTTTAAAGACTTTTAAATATATTTAAAATATATATTTCTAATAAATCATTTTGAGCTTTCCATTTATTAAAACATTATTTAAAATTACTATTTAAAAAAAATCTTCATGAAAATCAGCGTATTATAATAATTTCTGACAAAAAAAAACTCTTATTTTAAATACTGTAATAATATTTCACAGTTTCAATGCTTTACTGTATTAGTATTTGTCTATATTGTTTTAGTATGTGGGGTTAGTTATATTATATATGTATATATATATATATGTGTGTGTGTGTGTGTGTGTGTGTGTGTGTGTGTGTGTGTGTGTTGCTATTATGGTATCACTTTAGTATATGGACCAATTCTCACTACTAACTAGTTGCTTATTGGCATGATTATTATTAACAAATTGGCTGTTTATTAGCACTTATATTCTGCATGACCATATTCTACATCCCAAATCCTGCTCAACACCTAAACTTAACAACTACCTTACTAACTATTCATAAGCAGTAAATTAGGAGTTTATTGAGGCAAAAGTCTTAGATAATGGTTTGTTAATAGTAAAAATTGGACCTTAAAATAAAGTATGACCATTATTATTTTCACCTTTGAACACAAGCTCACAAAGTCAGATTAGAGCAATGTTATGTCACGATGCCCCAGAAAAACAGCATGAACCTGAAGAACGTGCTTTCTATATTCATTTCTGTGTCTGTCCAACCAAGAAGTAACGTCTGAATTTGGGTGCATTATACAGCTTCATTTAGTTACTCAGTGGGAATTACAGAAGAGAGAAAGAGAGAAATGCATTAATTTTTATTAAGAGGAAAAGCCACTGGTTGGGCTTGCGACGGTATCTGAGTTGGGGGAAATGATTTTCACCTCTGGCTCGGAGAGCACTCCCCACCTATACATCACCCGATTACTCCTGGACCGGCCCCGCTCTTAGTCATTAGCCAGTGAATTAACGACAATCCAGCATGCTATTAATCACACTGACAAAAGTGTTAGCATGCCACTGACCTGCCGGCGCACGGGGACGCAAGCAATGGAGGGGGATTTCAGAGTAACAGAGAGAGAGAGAGAGAGAGAGAGAGAGAGAGGGTAGTGGTTGAGGGGGTTGTAAAGATACAGAAGAAGAAACTGGCAAACAACAGCGAGACACTGGGGCTGTGAGCCGCCATTACTCCAATTTGCTCTCTTTATTGTTAATGTCAAAGTCCTCACAATTTTTAAAGATGGAAATCATACTAATTTTCTTTTATCACAATAACACAACTGAGTAAACATAGATGGAATTTTATACCATTTCACTACTTTGGTTGTCGTCATATTTTATCATATCCAGGTGCTTCAATTTTATGAAAAACTGGAAATGTATTAAGAAAAATTGCAAGTATTACTTTATTTCCTTTCTCAAACCTGAAATGTTTCAAACAAAGCATGTTTTCCTGGGAATACTGTTTTACTGTTGACAACAAAAGCCATTTCCTTAATGACATTATTCTCAAGGAAGTAATGTCACTGTTGGTGGGAAATCGACAGTATAAAGACTGGAGGGTCAAAGACGAGACGCCCCATTTTGCTGACCGCATCATATTACATTACAACAAATTACAGCTTACAACAGCGTGTACTATGATGTTTCAAATAACTTTTATGAAAATAAAATGTCAAAAACTGAATGAAATAATGTTCCATTGTCATTCAGTGTAACATATATTTATGTAAAAATGAAACAATATTATATGAATATTACATTTTAAATTATTAAAAACTTCTTGTTGACAAATGGGCAAAACCTAGTGGTTTGAAAGATAGTGGCAAAGATCGGTAAAGATTTAAAATGACAATTAATTAGTATTTTGTGGGCTGCACTGTGACCCTCTAGTTCCGTCTTTTAATATCATCTAATGTTTTTTTTTTTTTTTTCTGTAAATAATAGTAAAAATGTAAAGGTAGTTTCTCTCTCTCTCTCTCTCTCTCTCTCTCTCTCTCTCTCTCTCTCTCTCTCTCTCTCTCTCTCTCTCTCTCTCTCTCTCTCTCTCTCGGAAAAAAAAAAAAAAAATTCAAAATCCACACATGAAATAAAGAAGAAAATTAAAAAAAAAAAAAAAACTGTGCTTATGAACTAAGAATTTGTCCCTATACTTTATTAATTAGTTCCCTAGTTTTAGTTAGATTGCAACAAATTGCTGCAATTTATTCATTTGCTCCCTCATTTAAGGTAGACTAAATCATGTCCACAATTTAACTAAAACTTTTACTAAAATGGAGCAAATTAGTAATATGTCATTGATTTACTAAAATGAAATAACAAATAAATAAGCCCTCTCTCTGCAAGTCGTGTACAGGGCCCAGAACCTGGATGGTTAAGGATGGTTAAGAAAATATAAATATCAAAATTAACTTTAAGTTCTATTCACTTTTCTGTCTCACGTTTACTGAGCAACTTTAGCTCTTAATTTCTACACCATTTTATAGAACTTCCTTAAATGATTTTCTTAAAAAAATCTCACAAAAGAGGAGCTCAAAAATGTTGAATTTCTTCAATGGGATAAAGAAAAAAAAAGTCACTGCTACATTTCACAGCAGAGATATTGGAGTACATTTAACTGTTACTGTACACGAGGCATCACACCGGATCAGAACACTGACATACTGTTACAGAGCACCTGCTCTTCTCATGTATGTGGACTCGGGCGAGCGGGTCAAGTGAATTAGCCGGGGTCGTTTAATAAGCCAGCCGCAGCACTGGGCCGTCTAATCACGCCGTTCTGCCTCATTGGCCCCGCCAGGTGAGAGCTAAAGGAGCCAGACTGAGCACTCAATACAGGAGCTCCAGCACCGTCCTGCACTGCTTCAGCACTGTGTGCTGCACATTTTCTGCATGCAGTGACCGCATAACCTACTTTTGCCAACATGTGGAGTATACAACAGATCACGCCGCATGAAATACTGTGTCCCACAATGTAATGCACTGGCATGAGTTAAGTAACATTAGCCTCAATTTGACATCTCTTTCCTCCTTTTTTTCTATGTTCAGAATGGAATTCTATTATACTACATATGACACAGTATATACTGCATACTGCCTACTATTAAAAAAAATAGTACTGTATTTCAAAAAGTAGTATAGAACACAACTACATTAAAAATAAAAAGCAACCATTTTTTTCCATTATTATTACTGGACAATGACCCCTTTTGAAAAAGAAGTGTGCTTAATTGTACTGCACTTGTAGTGTACTTCAAAATGTAAAATAATATTTTAAAAGACTGTACATGCAGAAATTAATGAAATAAAGTTTTAAAATACATTTTAAATCATTATGTTTTCATAATATTTTGTCATGCTTTAAAGAAGTATTTTAATGAGTTAACTAACATGCTACATGTAAAGTAGGCCTACTTGATAATAATTATATCTGTAGTGTGTTATTTGACATGCTGTATTTATTTTGATATACTGTCAAGAGTTTATAATTTAAACTAAATTGCATTTAAAAGTATAAATTTAAACTAAAAACTATACTAAATTGCAACTTTATAATTACAAATGTGTAATTACTAATATATTTAAATACGCAACACACTAGTTTCAATAGATGGCATTACAGTATATTTTAGTTACAATAAATTCTTGTTAGTACATTTGTTAGCACGCTTTACCCATATTTCAGCAGACAATGGAAATAATTAAATAAATGTAATTGTAAATAGCACACAGTTAAGTGTTCAAAAACATTTCATTCAGTTCACACTTAGGCCTAAGATTATTACTTTAAAGTATATAATTTTTTTCCATAAGGAGCACTGGAGTAAAGTATGCTAAAGTCTACTTCTTCTTCACAAGGGACCTCATGTTACAGCGATACAGAATACTGTTTCAAATCTCTATCAGTGCATGTTGCATTTATTTTTAAGTCGCCACTAGACACTGCACACTAAACTTTGCAGTGAGCAGTATGCAGCCACCGTCATACCTTCGTCTGACATTCATAAATCACAACCTCAGCTGAGAATGAGAATTTATAGAGAAATGACCACTACATGGAAAGGCGACTATGAGAAATGTCACACAGAGGGTGATACACCCTCCACGAGAGATAATGCCAGGCTTTCTTCATTACACTGCCTATATGGCTGATAAATGACACAGGTACTCTTACAGAGACCCAATCGAGCCAAATCACTCTGCAAATTGAAAACTCTTGAATAAAAAAAATCCTGCACAGTTTATTATTAGTATTTTTTTCTAAGGCCAGTATCTTGCATTAAATGTGCGTTATGTAAATTATATATTTTTTATTGTTCTATAGTACTATAGTCAAATCTTATTTAATCTCTGCTGGTTAACAGCAGAAATGTTACAATTATTTCTTAATTTAACATTTTGTGATAATAGGCATTGAGTACTACAGAATTTTTATTTTTTATTTTTTTTTTTACTTGAGTACTACAGAAATTACAACTTTTTCCCTTCATAACACCTTCTATATGACACCTTTAATCTGTGATCTAAATTTTATTGGCACAAAAGAAAAAGCACCAAATGAATAAACCATCAGGTTCAATTAGACTGTTTTAAAAAGTGCATTTATTTGGTTCTGTTGCGAGCAGGGGTCAATCTACTTATGTTCAAGCCCACTTAAACATAAGCCAGGAAAACTTCTCCCAATGTCAGAACTCACTAACATAAATATGATCCTCTATGACTGATGAAGGCCTGCGTGGTCAGTCCGGTCACTTAGTCCTCCTCGAGAGTGATGAAGCACACAACACATCACATCAGAGGAGAAGCCAGAGGGATCTGAACCTAATTTGCTCAAGCTGTTTTATCCTTGTAATGAAAGCTTCACTGGAGAAATGAAGCAGTTGAAAGAAATACTGTCTCTTAAAGTGATTGCAGTGGAGAGTTTTGAACAGCAGGAATTTAAATGAAGTCCCATAAAGCTTTGTGTTAATGTTTTGACATAATGAATTGTCTGAGGAGGCAAGAGAGGCAGTGATGGAAAGAAAATAATTGGTAGTATATAAATATTAATAATAATAATAATAATAATAATAATAATAATAATAATAATGATGATGATGATGATGATGATGATAATAATAATAAATATTATTAATAATATTAATAATATTATTAAATAATATGAATAAATTATTATTATTATTATTATTATTATACCAGGAATATCAAACCAAATACAGATGATGATGATGATGATGATTATTATTATTATTATTATTATTAACATTAACATTAACATTAACATTAACATTAACATTAACATTAACATTATTAGTAGTAGTAGTAGTAGTAGTAGTAGTATTTTACATAGGCCTACTATACATGGAAATGTAGTCAAACTATGACAAAAGAAAAAAAAAAAACACAGGAGAATTCCTGACAAACACACACACACACACACACACACACACACACACACACACACACACATACACACTAATCAATAAATCTATCAATTCACTCTCATTTTTACAATTTTTCACGCGGGGCAGAAAAACAGGTCTGAAGAGGAAGTCATCATGTTGTGCTGTGGGAAGGAAGCAGGAAAACAGATGTGGCAGTAGAGTAAATGGTAACAAGTGCAGTGAAGAACAATGCGACCGGTTCTCCTGCAGAACAGAGCTGAGAACCTGCTCAGGCTACAATCACTCACAGCACAATGCCATATACACGCCTGACAAACAATGGGTTCAGCTCTAAGAATTCTGGGAAAGAGGGCCTGACCTGCTTCTCCGATGGGTGGCTAGACCAACGGGGGACCTACACCACTAACCGCTGGAGACGGCATGGTGCCACTCCATAGGTGATGGTCCATTCAACATCTTGACCTTAATTATTTCATAAAAAAACATATGCTCTTTTTATGCACTACTAAAGGCACCAAACAGGTATGAAAATAATGACTGTTTTCTGACAAGTTTCATACACTCACCCTGTCACAGTAGCCATGCCCCACGCTCATACTATTGGCTGAGCCAATGTAGTTATGTCCAACCCACTTGGGACCTCAAAAAAAAAAAAAAATCTTGCGGTTCTGTTTGTTGCTGCTAGTGGCCTAGAAATCACACACTGCACCTTCAATATAATTTGCTATATGTCAAATTTGCTTATTACAAGGTGTTCTAAACTTCATGACAGTGATTAGTCAATGGTGGCTTTCTGTGGTCAAATATTTTTGCATAATGAGCTTAAACTGCATAAGTGTTTAAGACGAGAGTTTTATTTTATTTTATTTGTTTAATACAAACAATACTTTACTCTTCATTATGTACTCACTGCACTTAAATGAGTTATTTCATTTTTTTTTTATAGAGATTAAGAGCTTGTTTAACAAGAACGCCAGCTTTCAAGAATGTTTTATGTTTACATACCTGCAGACACCTGTAAATATATCATGTATATAAGCTACACTTCAACACAATGGGAAAGTACATTTTGAGACACAGTAGAGTTTCTATTGTACTTTCAAGTCTAATAATGCATCATCGCATCTTCATAAACCTCGAAACGTTTAAAAAAAATGTTAATAGAATGCTCTTTAATATACTCTATGACCAAAATATGTTGAAACCCACGTGAGCTGGCATGTTGTAAATAAATAAATAAATAAATCACACAATCTACTTACACTTCTGCTTATGATGGTTAGGTTCACGGGTGGACCTTCATGTTTTTTTTTTCTTTTTTTTATTATATGTTTTCATACAAATAGCTTACATTTTGCAAACATTAACTCTCACCATCTAGATGCATTTCCATGTTCCAGAATCACGTATTTTAAATAATGTTTTGTTTAAACGCCAGGCCAGGCCTCACAGTAAGCTAACTAGGACGGCTTCTTTATAATACACTCCACTATGTCCTAAATGCTTAATGATTCAACGTGTTCCCTCACTTAATTAACATTCAGCAGAGCATGTGACTTCATTAGCAGCAGCGGGCTGGTTTTCATTCACATAAATAACACCTCGTACCTGAGACTGCGATACACGTGCGGTGATACAGAGGCGGGGACAGGGTGAGCGGTCGGAGAATGAAAGGCAATTTTCCTGTTTAAAGCGCCAGCGAATTGCAGCGAATTCCAGATAATTGGCTGGTAATTAGGGGGGTCGTCAGGTCGATTTGGGAACAAATGGCACCCTGTAACGGAGGTGGTCTCCTAGGTAATCTGAGCTGACCCCCCTGCTTTGTCTCTGTTATCTCTGCCTCTGCTCACAGCGTGACATCCTAAATAAGGTGTCCCTCTCCAGGGACGAAGTGGCGCAGAGCAACTATTTGTCATGCGCCAGACAGTGGCGTTCAGAGCTCTTTGCCGCTCCCTGCGGTATCTCCGCAAATTTCGTTTCAATGCTCTGACTAGACATCCCATTGCTGGGGGAAGCACGGGAGGTCAGAGTGGACGCAGGCTGAATAAATATCCCACCGCTCTCCTGAGATCCAGCAGGTAGCTCACTCCTTGCCTCCGAGCCATGCGGAAGACGAGCAAAGAAAGTAATACAAGAGCCAGATGTGCGCAGACTCCATAACCTTTACTGCCACAAAGTGCGTTCGGCGCACACAACCCAGCCATTAACCGCAGCCAGAGGCATCAACAGCGCTGTGCCTGACTCTCGAGTGCCTCCTCGCTGAGCATGTTACAGTTTGGAGTCAAAAAACAGTGATCACGTCTGAATCATGAGGCAGTTTTTAACCCACTTGCTAAGTATGGCAGTGAGGTTTAAAATAGAACAGCAGAAGCAACCCAGAATTGCTTAAAACAGCCAATAATGGTTAACTGTGCTGTTGTACTGAATATCAGCACAGCTGTAACATATTATTGTATATTTTTGATCCACTTCATTCAGAATATATATGTTATTAAAATCATCCTAATATGTCATTTTAATACATTATATAGTAGATTAATAAGATGGACTCTATTTTTGGTTGCGTGTAACTATAAATATCTTCTGTCCTTTTATTGTGTTGGCCTTCCTGATTATTTTGCGTAACTGGCAAGTGATGATTGAACTGATTCCTATTTGATATATTCCTTCCTAAATAATCAACGTGTTTAGTCTTTTTTGAAAAGATTAGAGGTTTCAGACAGTGACTACTGTCACAGATGAGAGAGTAGTGACATGGAGGAAAGCTCAATGGCCTGAGCAAGATACTATACCTTAAAAACCTTAATGTATTATGAAATACTGACCTTTGGGGTATCAGCAAATATTGCATCAAACAACTGTATGCCAGTGGTGTTGCTTAGTGTATTGCTGTGAATGATATATAGAGTACATATATATTTTATAGAACACACAGACCATTACATTTATTAAAGTTATTATAATGTTGTTATTATCATGATTAGTAGTATAGTAGTAGTAGTAGTAGTAAAAACGGAACAATTTACCATAACACAAAATGTTTTATTGGTATTGGACAATAATAATGGTTTAATTATGTATTACTTAGTTGTAACCTTACTGATTGATAGATTGATTGCTCTGCAAGCAGTATAAATCCAAAAAAAAAAAAAAAAAAAAAAAACTATATAGTTTAGTGTAATGTATCAAGAATATATAATGTATCAAGACGTATAGGTTTTAACTATTGAAAAAAAAAATGTATAAGGAAATGCTGGAGTTACTTTATAGTATTTTCTGGTGCTGAAGAATAAAGTGATCATTTTGACAAAATATTGACCATTTTGTTAGATCATGCATGTATATTAGCCGATTAATTAATGTAAGAGTTGTCTCATTCAAATGGTGGTTTTAATGACACTGAATGCTGAAATTATTGACTTTAATATTAGTTAGGCTAATTTATAGTCTATCCGACAAAGGGCCAATTTCATTTTGGTCAGATCTATTTGTAATAAACACCACAGTGTGAGCCAAAGCTTGTCTGGTGCATCTAAAAACACAAGAGAGAGGCTAGCCAGCCTCTGTGTGGCTCGTATTTCCTCAAACAGGAAAAAACAAAATTGCAAAGGATGCAATGCACAACACAAAGGGAAATAAAAAAAAAAGGTCTGAGTACAGAGCGTTGTGGGACACCGGGCATAATACACAGGAAAGGGAGATTTCAATGACACAACTTCTCTTGTTCGTGTGATACCGCAAGAGACTTTAAACTGTGGCTTTCTGCTTGTACGAGATGAACAGAGAGACGAGGAGCACGTAGCGACTGGAGGGAGAAAAAGAGAAGGCAAATGAGCGTATGTGCCAGCTGAGAGAGACAGGAAAGAGATAGAGACAGATCAAAGGCTATGTCCAAATTTGCTACTTCCCTTCAGATAATGTGTGACACAATTAGACGGGCTTGACAATTTCCATTACGCCTGATCAAATATTTATCATGCTTTGGAGATGATGTCGTACCCCTTGGCTCTCACCCGTCTCATTTGCATAACAAATGGGAGAGACACTTAACAAATAAGTGAAATAGGGAGTAACGAGAGGGCAGAAGAGCGAGGGAGAGAGACTAAGAGAAGGAGAGGGGACATGGAGGTGTCAGAGTTACAGTCAGCCTCCCTCCATTTGATTTGCAAATGGCCAGCCTCTGTCATCAATTCAGGGTGCGAGGCAGAGCTATCAGCATGACGAGAGGGCCAAAGGAGAGGACAGCTCCCCGATGCTACCTTACAGCACTATTAATCATCCAGCAGTGGGAAAAACGCAGCCAAATTGGACTCATCAGTCTCTATATTAAACAGGAATCAAGGTACAAGGACAGGATGGGAGAGCTGTGGAAATATATATTATATTTTACTTCAATTAATGTTTCAAGTAATTACATTTTTTATTCTTTTAGTTTTAGTTAGTTTTAGTTAAAGATAATGATCAGTCAGTATTGAATATATATATATATATATATATATATATATATATATATATATATATGTGTGTGTTTGTGTGTGTGTGTGTGTGTGTGTATGTATATATACAGGTGCATCTCAATAAATTAGAATGTCGTGGAAAAGTTCATTTATTTCAATAATTCAACTCAAATTGTGAAACTCGTGTATTAAATAAATTCAATGCACACAGACTGAAGTAGTTTAAGTCTTTGGTTCTTTTAATTGTGATGATTTTGGCTCACATTTAACAAAAACCCACCAATTCACTATCTCAACAAATTAGAATACTTCATAAGACCAATAAAAAAATTAAAAAAATTAGTGAATTGTTGGCCTTCTGGAAAGTATGTTCATTTACTGTATATGTACTCAATACTTGGTAGGGGCTCCTTTTGCTTTAATTACTGCCTCAATTCGGCGTGGCATAGAGGTGATCAGTTTGTGGCACTGCTGAGGTGGTATGGAAGCCCAGGTTCAGGTCTGGTGAGTTTGCTGGACAGTCAAGCACACCAACACCATGGTCATTTAACCAACTTTTGGTGCTTTTGGCAGTGTGGGCAGGTGCCAAATCCTGCTGGAAAATGAAATCAGCATCTTTAAAAAGCTGGTCAGCAGAATGAAGCATGAAGTGCTCCAAAATTTCTTGGTAAACGGGTGCAGTGACTTTGGTTTTCAAAAAACACAATGGACCAACACCAGCAGATGACATTGCACCCCAAATCATCACAGACTGTGGAAACTTAACACTGGACTTCAAGCAACTTGGACTATGAGCTTCTCCACCCTTCCTCCAGACTCTAGGACCTTGGTTTCCAAATGAAATACAAAACTTGCTCTCATCTGAAAAGAGGACTTTGGACCACTGGGCAACAGTCCAGTTCTTCTTCTCCTTAGTCCAGGTAAAACGCCTCTGATGTTGTCTGTGGTTCAGGAGTGGCTTAACAAGAGGAATACGACAACTGTAGGCAAATTCCTTGACATGTCTGTGTGTGGTGGCTCTTGATGCCTTGACCCCAGCCTCAGTCCATTCCTTGTGAAGTTCACCCAAATTCTTGAATCGATTTTGCTTGACAATCCTCATAAGGCTGCAGTTCTCTCAGTTGGTTGTGCATCTTTTTCTTCCACACTTTTTCCTTCCACTCAACTTTCTGTTAACATACTTGGATACAGCACTCTGTGAACAGCCAGTTTCTTTGGTAATGAATGTTTGTGGCTTACCCTCCTTGTGAAGGGTGTCAATGATTGTCTTCTGGACAACTGTCAGACCACCAGTCTTCCCCATGATTGTGTAGCCTAGTGAACCAAACTGAGAGACCATTTTGAAGGCTCAGGAAACCTTTGCAGGTGTTTTGAGTTGATTAGCTGATTGGCATGTCACCATATTCTAATTTGTTGAGATAGTGAATTGGTGGGTTTTTGTTAAATGTGAGCCAAAATCATCACAATTAAAAGAACCAAAGACTTAAACTACTTCTGTCTGTGTGCACTGAATTTATTTAATACACGAGTTTCACAATTTGAGTTGAATTACTGAAATAAATTAACTTTTCCACGACATTCTAATTTATTGAGATGCAACTGTGTATATATATATATATATATTTATAATTATATTTTAGTGGGAAAAAAAAAACATAATGTCCACCATTCTATTGAATATCGGCCATGACATAAAAGGATTGTGTTACTGGATAATGCATTTATTTATTTATTTATTTATTTATTTGTTTGTTTGTTTGTTTGTTTGTTGCATTGTATATTGAATATTGGTTTGGTTAATATATTAGATTTGAACATTTAATTGTGGGGGGAAATAAGTAAAATGAAAAATAGTACAGATTTATTATATTCTTTAGGCACTCACTTTTTACCTTTTAGTTGAATTTTTATAATTAATTTTTAAGTCCAAATTTGGTCTTAAAATTAATAGGATTACACAACCATGATACAGTATAGGCCAATGTTACTGTTTCCTTCTAGAATTATTCACTTGGTTAATAATGAAAATTAAATTGCCTGAGATTGGATATTAAACAAAACTTACGTACAGTTTCTAATTTAAAGATATAATATCACCCATCATCGTCCACAACACACATATAATTATCTGCCATTTAGCAAGAAGTTCTATACTGGCGCTCAGCCCCACATATGATATTGTGCAGGTTTAGCAATAACGTTTCTACGCATCAAATATGAAAGGAAAAGGATGTTGCTGTTTTACTGTTTGAAGTGATGGAGTGTAGCCTTGGGGGCAAACTCTGCCTTTCTGAAGACCCACTCCAGCCCCAGATATCAGAGCTCAACAGAAAATGAGCAGAATGAGTAGTGGAGTGGAGGTTAAAGGTTGAGTCGAATGGAGGGAGAGGAGGACAGACCTAACAAGACGATGAAGAATGACTAACTCCGCTTAGATTGAACAGGCCCACACGACACAATATGAATGACCCTCCAAAGCATGTGACAAGCAGCCACCAACAGAGATAAACACAGCAAACATGTGGGAGGAACAGAGAGAAACAGAGCCGGAAAACAAATGTCATTTCGTTTCCCTCTTAAATATTGATTTTACTCTCATAGAAGGAAAAATGGAAGATGTCCTTGAACTATAAATCACTGTACTGTGTAATGATATGTTACGCTGTTGAGATAAAAAGACATATAAAAGACAAACTGAACTAAAGTGTTGAATTTGATCATTTTATGATGCTAATAAAGACCAGTGAGTATATGTAAGGATAATAATGATATCTTGTCTTTAGAAAACTTTCACTCCTGTATAAATCTAAATACATTAAACTCATAAGAGGCAAAACTCTCACACTGCAGCAACAACAAATATTGCCTGACTCACAAATCACTCCTTATCCAAAATTAAGCAGTAAAAAACTTACTGAATGCAGACATGGTCTACGATCGTGTTTAAAGCTCTTCCAGTTTTCAAAAACCCTGGTTACCAATTAACTGAGAGCCCAAGATAGTCGCTGTCTCTCTCTCTCTCTCTCTCTCTCACACACACACACACACACACACACACACAGAGTCTCAGATAGGGTGTATAAGGCTGGTGAAGAGGCTGTCCGCTGGGGTGATGCTGCTAACGTGAAAGAATGTGCAGCAGATAGCAGAGGTGCAGGAACTCGACGCGCTGAAGGAAAGGACACTTCAGAGGTCAGGCACACAGAGGGCCCAGAGTCAAGCTGGGGCCCTCAGACCTGAGTGCATGTCTGTCCGTGTAAGATGACTTCAGCTCTTCTTCAATCTTCATTTAACTGTTGATAGCTCCAACATTTTAGGCTGCTTAAATTGGTCAGATAAGAAAATTTTAAAACAGAAAAAAGTTTTTTTTTTTTGTTTTTTTTTTTTTTTTTTAAATCATACTTAATGTGTCAAGGCTGATTCAGTTCAATAATGAATGTTTCTGAAAAAAAAAAAAAATCAGTTAATTTAGATTTTACCACATGAAGATTTTTTTTTCTTTCTTTATTTTTTTTTTACATTACTCACAAAACTTTTATGTTTAGTGTTAACATTTATATAAAATAAAGAAAAAAATATTTAAACTCTTTAATCTATTTAAAGTTAATAGCTAAAATATTATTAACCTATATAAAACCATAAATGTTTAAGAACTTATTTTTAAAATACATTGTTTTAAATTAAATAACATATATGATCAGAGGGTTATAAAAACTATAGTAAGTGAGCATATGTTTCAAAGCAGATTCACATTAAAATAACAGTAATAATGTTGTCAAATGTTTGTCAATTATGAAAACTTCAATTTCTACAGAAGAAAACAGTGTCATTATTCAGATCAATTTAGTCCAGTGTTGTTTCAGGTCATTCGATAACTGTCAATGTTGCATCAATTATGATTTGAAATATGTTTAATTCATCAAAGTTCATCCATTTTTGTACAAAGTTGATTTAGCTACAAACTCAAATAAAACTTGGTTCTCATCGGATCACAATGGTATTACTGAATATTGTATTTTAAACCCCAGACTGTATAAAATATATTTTAAAATATATTTAACAAAATAAAATAAAATAAAATAAAATAAAATAAAATAATTGTGCTTTTTATGGTAAGATCTAAATTAACTGGTTAAGTTTAAAATGTCCGTTTTATGACTGAATCTGACTGCACTAGTTAGTTAAGGTAATAATTGTGTTACCACTTCTTACAGTGTAGAAACAACAAATGGTCATGTGTAAAGGCTAAAACTTGCACGATGACCTGCACACAGATGTGTCTGTGTGTGTGTGTGTGTGTGTATGTGTGTGTGTGTGTGTGTGTGTGTTTCTGCAGTGGGCTGGCAGAGTGGCTATGTTCCCTGCACCTTTCTGGACTGGCACACATGAGGTGGCTTTGTAGGAGATCCAGGCGTAGGCAACATTCCTTTGATAGGATGATACAGGGACTAAAGCTCTTCCATATGACACCCCTCACATGGCTGCTGTGTCTAGCCACCCTCTATCTCACTGTGTGTGCGTGTGTGTGTGTGTGTGTGTGTGTGTGTGAGGATTGCACAGGCACAACGAGGGGTTTGTGATGACAGGGGCCAGGCCTCGTTACACACCAAAGCATCTGTGTGTCTTTATCTGTCTCCGCTCGCCCACCGCAGAGAGAAAGAGATTGACGCGAGGCCACAATGAGGCTTTCTGAGTTCATCGATTATCACATTCACACAGAGATATCACATTCTCCAGCCGTCTGACCTGATGAAAAGCCATTTGTTGGGATTTCACGCTCTATTTTGGAATATATTTTATGTGTTGTGACAGCAAAAAATAATATATGTGTAACACTTTACAATAAGGTTCCATTTTATAAGATTAGTTAACTACACTGGTTAACATGAACTGGAGTACCATTAAAAGTTTGGAATAATTAAGATTGTTTAATGTTTTTTTTTTTTTTTTTAAGTCTCTAATGCTCACCAAGGCTGAATTTATTTAATCAAAAATACAGTAAAAACATTAATATTGTGAAAAATTATTACAATTTAAAAGATTTTTTTTTCAATTATATTTTAAATAAGTAATTTATTCCTGTGATGAAAAGCTGAATTTTCAGCATCATTACTCCAGTCTTCAGTATAATGATCCTTCAGAAATCATTCTAATATGCTGATTTATTGCTTAATTATTATCAATTATTATTGTTGCTCAGTCATTAAGAATGGTTTGTATTATTAATGTTAAAAACAGTTTGCAGCAGTTGTATTTAGTTTAATTAGATTGTGTTAACATAATAAAAGTCTTTACTGTCACTTTAATTTGCCATTTTAATGGATCCTTGCAAAAAATAAAAAATAAATAAATAATAATAATAATAAAAAATAATAATAATAATGTCTTACTTTGTTTTTTTATTATTATTATTATTTTTAAATCTTACCTCCATCATTTGAATGGTAGTATAAGTAATGAGTCCTTATTGTAAGGTGTTACCAAAATATGCTATCCAAAGCTGATGCCTTCAAATATATGACATTTCTTTGTGGTTTACAGTCATATCTTCATTGAAAGTATTATTGAAGTATTTGTTTAAATTTTTATAAGAGGTGCCAAAAGTATAGGTATAATGTACACTGATTGTCATTGCATTACATGCAAAATATTAAACCATGTGGGAGTCAAGCACACTTTACACACAAACAAGTTTTAAATGAGAAAACAATAGATTTGCTGTTCAAAGGTATCGTGACATTTTGGGTCAGTAAAATATGTTAGTAACTCTTTGCAATATTTGTAACTATATTCATTAAACTAACAATGGAAAATACTTCTAAGTCAATTACTTATATATTATTAAACAATTTACTTATATATTATTAAAATCAAAGGTTGTATCTGCTAATTATTGTTTCATGGACCTGCAATTAACAATGAAAAGTTAACAATGAACTAAAATTAACAAGGATTAATAAATACTTGAACAAACCGTTTGCTCATTGTTAGTTCAGGTCAACTAATGAGACGTTGTTGATAGTTAAAGTGATGAACTGCACCTTTGTTTACTCTGCTAGGACACCTGTGAGAACCTGAGAGAAACTGCCGAAAGCTCATCAAACCACATTAGAAATCATTGCAAAATGGTGAAATTAGAAGAGCTGAAGCAGCATGTGCAGCCACTTGCTTTGACATTATGTTTCTAATGAAACACATCCACACACTGATCAGTGTGACTTAATGGACAAACGATTTTCTCGTCTCGATGTTCCTCCCTTTCCTCCTCTTGCGTCACTCGCCTCCTCTCGCTACCGCAGTGACCTCCTGGGTGGGCCGAACACCCCCTTCCGCGGCCCTTATATTTTTTCAAGTGCTGTGCTGGTAGGTTGGAGTCTAATCCCTGTCTAATTCCCGGAGCTGATTGGGTTTACAGGGGCAGGGATCAGCAGTGTTGCCCGGTCCCGCACACAGCGACTCGGAGCCAGGCCCCTGCCCGGCACTGCCCGGCCCCTCAACGGGAACAAAAGAGCCCCTGTTTGCTCACCCCTCGCGCTCAAGAGGCTTAGGGACATTTTTCTCATTTTTGAACAGCTAATATCTTGCAAAAGTTGTCTAATCTCTTTAAGTTAAAGTTGAGCTTTTGTAAAAGCCCAGGCTAGCTGTGCTTATGACTTGACTGTTATCCAGCAGCATTTAATTAGGTCAGGGTGGGCCTCCAATGTGCACAACATACAGAGGATTGTGGGTATGCAAATTCATCACATCATATCATCTTTATTGCCCTCCGAACCCCAACATCCAGCATGGCCGAACGGACTGATTGAATACATATGAAATTACAAATCATTTTTTTGAGGACACTCCACTACAACAACCTGCATTAACATCCAAACTGATTCAAACAACAAATTGATGATCGATTCAAAGTGAAGTTCTCAGAAAAAGTCTAGAATTTTCAAAAGTTTGGGGTCAGTAAGATTTAATAAAAGGCCCTTATGCCCAAATGCTGCATTTATGCATTTTTGATCAAAAATGCTGTGGAAAAAAATCTTAAATAAAATAAATACCCATATCTCCAGTCTCCAGTGTCACATGATCCTTCAGAAATCATTCTAAAATGATCATTTCAAACTTCAAACGATATACGTATATACAACCCGAATTCCGGAAATGTTGGGACGTTTTTTAAATTTGAATAAAATGAAAATGAAAAGACTTTCAACTCACATGAGCCAATATTTTATTCAAAATAGAACATAGAGAACATAACAAATGTTTAAACAGGGAAACTTTACACTTATATCCACTAAATGAGCTCATTTCAAATTTGATGCCTGCCACAGGTCTCAAAAAAGTTGGCACGGGGTCAACAAAGGGCTGAAAAAGCAAGACATTTTTAAAAGATTCAGCTGGGAGAACATCTAGCAACTAATTAAGTTAATTGACATCAGGTCTGTAACATGATTAGCTATAAAAGGGATGTCTTAGAGAGGCAGAGTCTCTCAGAAGTAAAGATGGGCAGAGGCTCTCCAATCTGTGAAAGAGTGCGTAAAAAGATTGTGGAATACTTTAAAAACAATGTTCCTCAACGTCAAATTGCAAAGGCTTTGCAAATCTCATCATCTACAGTGCATAACATCATCAAAAGATTCAGAGAAACTGGAGAAATCTCTGTGCATAAGGGACAAGACCGAAGACCTTTATTGGATGCCCGTGGTCTTCGGGCCCTCAGATGACACTGCATCACTCATCAGCATGATTCTGTCATTGACATTACTAAATGGGCCAGGAATACTTCCAGAAACCACTGTCGGTAAACATAATCCGCCGTGCCATCAGCAGATGCCAACTAAAGCTCTAACATGGAAAAAGGAAGCCATATGTGAACATGGTCCAGAAGCGCTGTCGTGTCCTGTGGGCCAAGGCTCATTTAAAATGGACTGTTTCAAAGTGGAAAAGTGTTCTATGGTCAGACGAGTCCAAATTTGACATTGTTGTTGGAAATCAAGGACGCCGTGTCCTCCAGGCTAAAGAGGAGGGAGACCTTCCAGCGTGTTATCAGCGTTCAGTTCAAAAGTGAGCATCTCTGATGGTATGGGTGCATAAGTGCATACGGTATGGGCAGCTTGCATGTTTTGGAAGGCACTATAACTGCTGAAAGGTATATAAAGGTTTTAGAGCAACATATGCTCCCCTCCAGACGACGTCTATTTCAGCAGGACAATGCAAAACCACATACTGCAGCTATTACAACAGCATGGCTTCGTAATAGAGGAGTCCGGGTGCTGAATTGGCCTGCCTGCAGTCCAGATCTTTCACCTATAGAGAACATTTGGTGCATCATTAAATGAAAAATATGTCAAATATGACTACGAACTCTTCAGCAGCTGGAAACCTATATCAGGCAAGAATGGGACCAAATTCCAACACCAAAACTCCAGAAACTCATAACCTTGATGCCCAGACTTCTTCAAAATGTTTTGAAAAGAAGAGGAGATGCTACACCATGGTAAACATGCCCCTGTCCCAACTATTTTGAGACCTGTAGCAGGCATCAAATTTGAAATGAGCTCATTTTGTACGTAAAATTGTAAAATTTGTCAGTTTAAACATTTGTTATGTTATCTGTTCTATTGTGAATAAAATATGGCTCATGTGATTTGAAAGTCTTTTAGTTTTCATTTTATTCAAATTTAAAAAACGTCCCAACATTTCCGGAATTCGGGTTGTATATCAAATATTATAAAATATTAAGATAAAATACAATATTCTGCACATATTCTGCAGAGTAAGGCATTGTGATGTGCTTCATAAGCACTAATAAACAGCCAATACGCAAGTAATATGTATACTAGTGGGGAGTGAATGTACAGCGCTCTCTCCACCCTCAATACCACGACTGAGGTGCCTTGAGCAAGGCACCGAACCCCCAACTGCTCCCCGGGCGCCGCAGCATAAATGGCTGCCCACTGCTCCGGGTGTGTGTTCACCGTGTGTGTGTGTTCACTGCTGTGTGTGTGCACTTCGGATGGGTTAATTTCAGAGCACAAATTACGAGTATAGGTCACCATTCTTGGCCGTATGTCATGTCACTTTCACTTTTTTTTACTAATAAGCAACTAGCTTATAATGAGAATTGGTCCCTAAAAATTATTTAATTTTTGCTTGCTTATTTATGTATGTATGTATGTATGTATGTATGTATGTGTGTGTGTGAAATTTTCAACATAACCAAAATGTCACTTTTCATTAATTCAATTCATCCTTGCTGAATAAAACTATTAATTTGTGTATGTATATATATATATATATATATATATATATATATATATATATATATACAAATAAATAAACAGGAGTGTATATTTTCTTGGTTTGATATTGATTTGGTATTTCCACATTGTAAATGTAATTATTTGTAAATGTGTTTGAATATCCAAATCCTTTTTTGGGCCACTGTATCTGTGGTGCACTTAAGAAATAAGCTACAAGAGGCTACGCATTACAATGATTTTACCAAGGAGTGTTATTCACAACATAGAGCAGATTTGAAGTCAAAGGCATTTTAGTCTTGAATGACTTGGCAACAGCAATACGATAAAAGACCAATATTTAAAAAGTAATTACACTTATTATTAATAATACATGCACAATAAACAATTATTTAGCTTAAATGTAAGTGATGTTGTAGATATGTCAACTTAGAATTCCACTGATCGACTATGTTATGGTTTCAAACATGCATAATCCAATCAGACGCTCATAAACTGATGATCACTTTAGGAAGCCAGTCTAGAGTATGTTTCTAATGGACAATGTCCAGGTGGAACTTCATCACCATTACGCACCAACCAACTCTAGCACTTCCACACAAGTTGTAAGAGCCTGACTAATCACATAATTACACACAATACAAGCTTGAATGGAGAGGGGAAGCACATGACATCGGCATGAACTGAGATGGGAACACTTGAATTACAGTTTTCTGCTCTTCTTATTTACCTTTGTAATGGGATCAAGACACAAGACACCACTTTCGACAATAGTCTGTGCGTTCTGTGCAAGTACATACTAATTCTCCTTTCCCCCCTCTCTTTGGAGTTTGGGTTACAGGAAGTTAACCTGAGCCGTGCGCAACCTCTCAGAGCCGTCAAGCTGTAAAGAAGATGGGGCGTTGAACACCTGGACGTGCTTTTGAGAGACAAGGTCAACGAGACACTAAATGATGACGATACCGCACAAACTCGGGAACCTGGTGAGGCTGTGACCTTTATGTCGATGCTCGAGGCCTTGACGGAGTTGTGCTTTGAGCTGCCACTGTTTGCCCAATGTGGTGTCTGTTTTGACAAGCCTGTCTAATAAAATATATGGCGAGCTTAAAGCTCTCCACTGGCAAAGATACTTTATCAGCCGCTCAAATCCATGAGAGAGTTCATTAAAAAGTCACAAGCAAAAGATTTACAGAATTACACGCTAATCTTCTGTATGCCACACATTGGCACAAACCTCATGACGCATGTGTTGAACAATTCAAACTATTCTAATGAAAGTCAACAAGCTGTGGCCAAGCAACTGAAGGAAATGTTACATTTGAATGAACTGAAGATGTGTTTTGGGAATTGCAATTACTGAGTAGGGTGATGCATTGCAAGATCTAGATCAGGACCAAACCTAGGCCCAGAGTCAAAGAAAGACCAAGTCCAAGAATGAAGCTGTTCATTTAAATGAATTTAAATTCAAATTCATTGTTTTCAACTATCCAAAACCAAATTTGTGGGGTCATGACAGGACACTGCACAAACGATTACTTAAGGTACCTATCAGTTTACTGTACTAGAAGTAGATTTTTTAGCATTGTTTGGAAAATTTCTGCTGACAACATCTAGTCATTTCAATAGAAATCCACACGATTGTGAATGTTGCGTGAGGGTGGAAGATTTCCCAACACATATTTTGCATCATGTTCAAGTTGGTCAAGTTGGCAACTTTTTTTTTGCCCACACAATTAATGTAACCACACTTAAAATCGCATTTATGTCACAATCCCAAAATCACAAGATCACATCCACAATTGATTTCATTTATTATGGTGCAAGATTCTCTTTTTGACACAATCTTAAAAATAAAAGGTTGTTTAAATCATTTAGCAAAGGAGTCTCTTCTTACTAAAGAACACTCTTTAATATTCTTGAGTTGAGCTAAAAGCATCTTTGGACATTAAATGCTAACTCAATCATATAAATAGTGATTTTGTATAACTTTGTATGTGATTCATACAGAAACATGCAAGTTAAAATTTAAAAAAAGAGAGAAAAAGTAAGAATGAAGGTCCACCCATAAACATAAGCCGATCATGCAAAAAAATATGAATCACATCATACAAATTTCCCACAAATTTGCCAAAACATGCATTGAAAATGCTGCTTTTTCATAAACTTCTTTGACTTTTGTCTCCAATTTCACTTCTAGAATTCCTAAAATAACAAACAAATTGTTTAGAAATTAGAGTTGTTGAAATATATGGTAAGCCCATGGAGGTATCAAATTAATGTGAATAGAATAACAATTTTGTCAAATTCGATGAGAGATGTTTATATTGAGATGCTTGCTGACTGGAATCCTGGCAATCTCAGCACAATCTGAGACACTTTTGAGATCTTTTCTGAAACTCTAGAAGAAACACATATGAGATTATTGGGGTCTCTTTTCCCAAGAAAAATATCTTCGAAAGTTTTCATGTGCTTTCAATCTCATTCCTTTCTTGGAAACACAATCGACATTAAAGAGATCTCATTTGTGCCTGTTCTTTCCTTATGGCTTCTTACAAACTCCTCATACCACATCCATCCATCCATCCACACTACTCCGCCTCCCACCACCCCTCATCCCCATCTCTCTCTCCCTCCCTGCGGACACAGATGTGCCAGAGCTGGTGAGTTGTAAGCCGGGTGCGTTGGCACAGAGCGAGAGCTACAAAGAGCGTCTGATTGGAAGCAGCGGGTGAGGACCTTTAACGAGAGCCAGTGAATAGAGGACAGCAGCGGCCTGGACCGCCTCTGCTCTCTACACTTCTTCACGCACCCAGCTGCCTCTCTCCATCAAAAGCCACACGCAACAGGCATCCATCTTCTGGCCAGCTTTACCTTGGAAACACACACACATATACACGAGGTCTGCACTTAACAAATCAGCTACACACACTCACACGCTCTGAGCCTTGGCTTTGAACACCACCATGCACAAGAGCATTCAAAGAATCAGGATTTCTCTCATTGGCATGGCCTTTATCCGCTGGTACACATCCAATTCCACTAAAATCATCCCATCATTTCATCCCGTAATGGAAAACAAGCAAGTGGGTTTTAGATACCTGCCTGTTTACTGCTCCGTCAACCTTAATGTGGCACAAAACGACACAGTAGAGCTGTCCGGTTCAGGGCACAGACACATATCTCACTATTGACATTTCAGATTTGTGGAGCCAAAGGCCTTTTAGCAGAATGACCTTTGGTATTGATCCGGACCCTCTGCATCCATCTGAGCCTCATGCTGGGCGGAGAGGCTGATTTCCATCAGAGGTGGAGGAGAGAAGGTGAATGTAGAGGTGAGAACAGCGGTGGGATGGATGCAACATTTGGAGAATGTCAGAGGCTATAGTGTTATCATAACACCTGTGATTGATACAAATGTGATACAAATTGTCAATTTTGGACTCTATTTGCTTACTCAAAAAGGATAGAAATGAAGAAAGCTTCCCTAAAGTTTATTATTGTGTCGTACTGCAGTTATTACATTGTAATTACATTGTTATAAAGGACGCAAAACATTTGGTTATCGAATTTAAACATAACCTCCAATTTCGTAGAATAATTCCTGCAATGGTTTATATTTAACACAATCCCTGGATATTGTTGTTAATTGAGTGACTGTAAGGTTAAGTCAAAACAATAAATAACAATGGATCTAATAAAGAGGTGATAATAATGTTTGTAGTAATTCAGGAAATGTGATAGGACAACATGAGCTCCTTAAATAATGATCCAAATGAAGCAATGATATCATTCTGCTCTGCTTCAAAAATAATCACTCGCTATTCTATTAATAGCAGCCAACTTTCTTGACTTGGGAATTTGGCATGCATTCCCAGACATTCTCTTTCTTCTGCCTCATGGGTTGGACTAGGAAAAAAAAAAAAAAAAAAAAAAAAACATTCTGCCACTTCAGTGATGCTACATAAAAAGTATTCTGGCTATTTTAAACTCACTCGTGCCATGCTAATGTATCAGAATCCTGCCAAGAAAATCCGCAATCTCCCCACCACCACCCCTCTCTCGTTCTCCTCTACAATGCAGAAAATGAAGATGCTAGTGTCTTGTGAACACTGTTTAGCATCTTAATTACCAATGCTGATAAACGACCCTAATGACGAGGGGTTATTTGGCAGCTCCCGCTCGTCGAGAGAACAACAAACAATTTGAGATCGGCACTTAGTGTCTGCGCGCTAAATTACAGACGCTGCACAGAGATCAATGTCCAATCAGACAGCAGACGAGCCTTTTGAAGGCCTGAAAGCGCCATCAAGCTCTGCACTCTCCATTCAGCTGTAATTAAGGCCTGTTAATTGCCACAAAAGCCAATTCACATACATCCACACATTACTCTCCGACTCAAAACACAAACAGGAGTGTTAACATCCAAAATTACTACATTTAGAACAAAAATGGACCTGTTTCTTCTCACACTATTTTTTGTTTACATTCTGTGTGTTTTGGGAGAAGGATTGACTGTGTTCCTGCATGTGTTTCATTTTATTGATTTGTTTGGATGTTCTCACTTACCCTTGAGAACTTTTTTAAGCAAAATGTTCGAACACTAACAGAAATCTGCTATGAGCATAACTGATATTTATGTTTTAATGTTCTTTGTTAATGTAAAGTTTTAAATATTATTTTGATAACTGCATTATATTTAACATAGATTTTTAAAGTAATTTTAACAACATTTATGATATGTTTTACCATTCAAAAACCTGAACCAATCATTCCATGTCATAAAAATGATAACATATTTATTTGAGACTTACTAAACTAGTCATGAAGATCTAAGTTGGTCTGTCTTTGTGACATAATTTCTTGTTTTAAGGTTTCTTGTTAAATAACAACAAAATGGCTCTACGTATGTTGTTTAAAGCACCGTGATATTAACAAAATATTCTAAAATAACATTTAAAATAATATTTTGAAACAACACTTGGTTACACTTTATTTTAAGGTGTCCTTGTTACAGTTTAATTATACATTTAAGTACTGAGTAATATTAACCAATAATGTGTACTTACTATATGGTTAGGGTTAGGATTAGGGTTTGGCTTAGGGTTACTTGCATGTAATTATGCGTATTTTATAGTTATTATGATAGTAAGTGTTACCTAAAAACTCCAATGCATTTTAATCAGTTAAACAGATTGCTTTTTATTAAAATTGTTCCTTCATTATGATCTAAAGGTTATATCACAATTTTTTTAATTTTATTTTATTTTTTTAAACTAAATAAATAAATCTATTTTAGTGCATAAGAGAAGTCTATTCAACTCATTGTATGAAATGCACGTATTGTATTATTTTTTTTTAATCATATCGATCCACACTGTAAATAATTAGGTTTTGTTTTGTTTAGTTTTTTGTTTGTTTGTTTTTTTTAATTAAGTTATTAATAAAACAAAAATCATTAGAGTATGTTTTACAACGAAATGCTATTTCAGGTTTTCTACTTCAAAATTTGATGTTTAATTTGATGTTAGTTGCTGTTTCATTTAAATTGTTTGACATTGAAGAAGGCTGATTGCCAGAACATTTATCATATTGTTTTATTCCATTTAAATATCTTTCAAAGTGCAGAAGTTTTGTATATGTTTGCAACTGAAAAATGTACAAGCAATTTCTGAGTGAAAATGGTTTCTAAACAATTAATTTTTTTTTCAGTGCATATACTGTACATATTTTAGGAATGTATAATTAATATTAATGCAAACTGTGATACATTTAAAAGCCAGGAAGGGTAAGTGTATACCAACCTACACGGCATGTTGCAAAGCAAGGGTCAGTTATTGACTATCTCTCCAGGCCTTCGGTATTGGTATTGACTCCTATCGGCTCTCACTAATTGTGTTTAAGTGCCGGGTAATCGGCACTCTATTGTCGGTTTCCAAATTAGTAATCAACTCTAACAGGCCTACACAATTACCGCCCTCGCTGTGGCACATTCAAGGGGCCTTCTGAACGATATAAATATCCTCTGTCAGTGGCTCAGGGAAAGTTTGTCTTTTCTTGCTCCCACTTAAAGCAAACACAATGAAGACTAAATCTAACGGACCTCGATAGCTAGTCCATCGCTACTCATTCTTTCTGTGAATAAAACACAATAATGTGGTTTGGCTGCAGCAGTCTACTTCAAAGTGTGCTATTGATTAAAAGAAAATCCCATACTTTTACTGAAGGACAGACCTAAGCATATAATAGAGACTTAGGGGTGCAATGTTTTGACTCAAGCCAGTAAGCAAACACCTAGCAACTGCATAGCATCATAGCTGAGTAAACACACTTTCTTTAGAGTATGCACAAGTTTGGATTATTAAAGGGAAGAAGAAAACAGAAAGGAAAACAGACAAGATTTCATGCATGTGCTTTCAAAAGGCCTGATTTTAATATTCCTGTAAAGAATAAGACTTCTGTCAGTCTCGTATCACTTTCATCTTTCAAACTTTCCACCGTTCAACTGCATGTAAGACAGAGATTAGTGTTTTAACAGTGCAGCGCCTCGATCCAGAACAACGCTGCCTCACAGAGCTTAGAGGAAGATCTCGCCCGCTTTTTATAAGAGACTGTTTCCTTTCCATTGATTCCGTCTGACGGCAGTATCTGAAGGTGCACTGTTGGCAGTGAACTTCCTTTAAAAACTCCCTCATGGTGCGTCTTGGCCAGAGTAAATGCCTGTATTGTACTAAGTGAGTGTTTGAACATAAGATCACTGCTGTTTGCATTTATAAAACACTCTAATAACATGCTATTTTCTAGAACATCTGACTTCTGTTGATTTGAGCAAAATCATCAGCTAACAGTCGAGTGAGCAAACATACAGAGATCCACTGCCGCATCTCCGGTATCAGAGTTTATATGCTGGTCAACTGCAGAATTGAAGGACAGCTACTGGTTATGTTCTGTTTAAATTCTGTGGAGCGCAGCCATATTGTGTCAATGCCAACATTGAAACATTTTGACTTCTCATTCAGCTTGTTATATGTATTTTGGTTAAAGCACCTAGAAGGTTTGTTACATATATTTTATCTCTTTGGTTTCATGCTAACATGTATGATGTTTAAATGTTATGCTTCGAATCATTTGATATTGTAATCATGTATTTGCAGTCCTGCATGTGGCTGATAGATTTCAATTACGTACTGACTGTAACACTTTCTCAATTGATTTAAGTATTGAAATACAAATTAAACATATTTTTCACATCACTGTTTCTAAGAAAGAGATCTTACTCATAGTATAATAACTGTGACAACCAGTAGCTTATTGCTTTTATTAAATGCTGGCAACCGTTAAATTTATTTTTAATAATTAACAAAATAAAAATGGTAACACTTTATTTTAAAAATCAATTCTCACTATTAACTAGCATGCCTATTACTGGCATATTGACTGTTTATTAGTACTTATAAAGCACATATTACTGCTGTATTCTGCATGATCATATTTTAGATCCCTTAATCCACCTCAAACCTAAACTTAACAACTACCTCACTAACTATTAATAAGCAGCAAATCAGTAGTTTATTGCATATCTCAAGGACTTGCAATAACTGAATGATTTT
The DNA here is from genome assembly GCA_039654775.1 of Spinibarbus caldwelli. Classification (NCBI taxonomy): domain Eukaryota; kingdom Metazoa; phylum Chordata; class Actinopteri; order Cypriniformes; family Cyprinidae; genus Spinibarbus; species Spinibarbus caldwelli. The sequence goes on from CM077248.1 coordinate 5,004,325, forward strand.
AATGCTTCAGAAAGATGTGAAAACAACTTTTAGGTTGATTTCGTGCCAAAAGAACATGAAACGTATGTGGGTTATATCATTTTCCATTTTTAAATACTTAAATAAATATAATTGTAATTGATCTTACGCATTTAAAGTATTATTGTATTGCATATTGCATTAAAAAGTAACCACTTATCAACATTGTGCATCTCTACTGAATGTTGTAGTAACTTTATAAATAAAATAATATATTATATTCTAGATAAATTTGTATGAATCAAGAATAAACAGTAAAAATTTAGTGTTTATTTGCATTTTACAGCAGCTTTGAATGTGATTCATTCAGTCAGACTTTTGCCAAACTATCCATTTTATAACACGTATGTTGCTAGGTTGCTAGGTAATGAGGTCACAATGCATTTTCGCTCTGCATTTCATTAGAATGCAATAAGGTCTTTAAAAAGAGCATGAATCTCTCATTTATCAGAGCTGCCGGAGGCCAGCCAATTGGACGGAGGATATCAGTGCTTAAGTGTTATCCAAACAAAATACGAAATCTCTGGATCCTTTTCGTGTTAAAGTCTAATTTGCAGTTTTCTTCTCCACGCAGGCTGACTGCACTCCAGCCAACAGGCCTCGCCGCTTTAACAGCCTGCAAGAAAGCAGGAGAAAGAAAGGGCTGCTGGGTGAACGAGGGTGGATAAGGGGATGAAAAAGTGAGGCTGGAAAACAATAAGGCAGTTTTCCTGCGCAGCCTGAACAAACATGGATCCTTATTTCCCTCCCATTTTATCTTCTCGTTGAACCCCCGCACAGACACAAAAGGCATTAAGGTATTATGTGGTAATGTTTTTGGAAGTGTATGATAGCGGAGAGCTAGAGACGGGCGGCCCCTTAAACGCTGGTAAAACTGCACATGGCAACCATTAGCGCGAGACCCTCGGTAATGCTTCTGAGACGGCCCGAGAGTGGCCTGTGTGTGTGTGGTGTTTGGACCCTGTGTCAAGAGGTTTGTGGGGGCACGGTGTTCACACACTCCTCCATCCCGGTGGATGACAGTCGGACGGCTGAGGATGTGATGACAGTGTGTGGAAAGTAATTTGTTTGGACGTTGCTTCAGGCTAAAGCATTGATTTAACAAGGAACAATGAGAAGCATAATTTCACAACATCACATCTCTCAGCACTCAACTCCCTGAAACACACGCCTCAGAAATTGTGATCGTAATAGCGCCGATTGTTTCCACCTCAAATTTGCACTGTTAAAGGCTGAAATATGTTGGATAACAAACAATTTCAAGACAGAAGCCCATTATTGAATCTTTTTTGCTCCTGGATTGCTTCTGTAGTTGGGTCAGGCTGATGTTCAGCTGGCTTTGCGGGTAAACCGAATGGTCTAACCAGCTAACAAATGCCCCAAACATCTATAACCAGATGACTAGATCGCTGTGTAGCTAAGATCAGCAAAACACCTGGTGTTTTATTGCATGCCTTTTATTAACATATTGGCTGTTTATTAGTGCTTATACAGTACATATTCTGCGTGACTATATTCCTACCCAATACCTACTCTTTACAACTCCCTTATTAACTATTAATAAGCAGCAAATTAGGAGTTTATTGAGTCAAAAGTCAGTTAATGGTTTGTTAATACCAAAAAAATTGCACCTTAAAATAAAGTGTGACCATACTTTCAGCTAGGCTTTTTGGATTTTGGTGTCTTGTTCATTTTGTATTCATGTAGATAAATTTAAGAGTAATCTGCAATTGCATGTGAAATAATTGTTTTATAATTATTAATTTAAAAAAAAATAGTATGTTTTTCTTTCAAACACATTGGCGGTCTTTTGTTTTGTGTATACATGTTCATACTGCACATTCATTTTACCATGGTAAATAAGCAGAGGGCAATGGCTGCTTCATGACCAATTTGAAATGCCCATGCGACTGCAACTAGAGAATGTCAGAGACAGCTTATGAACCATATACAATGGCAATTTTATTAGATAATCGAGCTGGGGCAAAAAATATATACATAAATATATTATCTACTCTCTATTTCGAAGCATATTGCACCAGTCAGACTGAAGTGAGCCCTTTTCATAAAATACATAAAACAGATTCAAACAAATTGTGCTATGGTACTCATATGGAGGTCTCTACAATATTTTTGTTTCCTCTCCTTGTCAATAATGATAATAAAACCAATCAACTATCAAAATGTTTTATTTATCTCCACAGCACAAATGGTAAAAGGCCAAAAAAAAAAAAAAAACACTTCAAATATGCAAGCTCCCATCATCTGACTATGCCAGGTCAGCTGACTTTTTATACAAACATCAAGCAAAATTAGAGCTAAAATATGCAGTCCATTAAGCCTGACAGGACACACAAGAAACAAAGGCACATTGTGCAGTGCAAACAGTCTTCCTCCTTTTGGTTTACAGTGTATCACACACACACACACACACACACACACACACCTGAATGCCTCAGGTGAGCTTCTGCATTGAGCCGAGCAGTACACAGACCACACACCAACACGGCTATGCTAACACAGCCCTCCTACAAGTAAACACCACATCAAAACAACAGTGACTTTCCACTCTCATCCCTACGTGGTATAATTGGTAAAACGTGTTGGCCATTAAAACTTGCTGACATCACATTGCGAGGAACCAAGCTTCCGAACGCTAACCAGGCCAGATATCGCCTGTTCAGCCTCACGCCCAACAATGAGATGCCTTATCAGAGCAATGTAAACAAAATCCAAATGTCAAACGTGATATAAACAAAGAACAACTCAAAAAGTGTTCACACATGCTGAAATTGTTACTTGTGCTGTATAGGTTATGCCATTCCCTCTCTTAAAATCAATGCATAAACTGTTCACAATCCAGTAAATTATGCAAAATAAGAACAGGGAGTAAACAGGGTCGATTCTGATGTCATGTTGACTTTAAGTTTTGCATGCATTGTTTGTTCATGTACAATATCTGTATGTGGATGTATAAAAAATGATACAGCTTCTATAAGTATACAGAGTTAAGCAGTATATACTAATAGCAAATCTCAACTGATTGTTTTTATATAGTTGAAAAATGTAAACTACATTATCAACAAGTGATATATTAAAAGTTATATATAGTACATCCTACTTTACCTGTGTACAATATATGCAATTTAAACTATGTGCTGCACAATATGATGTGCAATATACAGTATGCATTGCAAAAAAAAAGAAAAAAAAAACATTACGCTCACATAAATCAGTTTATATTCTATAGCAAATCTAAACTGCCTGATTGTATTTATTTATTTATTTATTTATTGTCTCAAAATGTAACTATATAATTATCTTTATAAAGTTGGATAAACAAGTATGTTTAACTTAATGTACATACATACAGTATACTGCATAGCAAATCTTCATTGCTTGAATGCTTGTATCATCGCAAAATATCACCTATATTATCACTCAACTCTAATTTGGAATGAAGATATTATGATATTATTAATAATAAAGCCATGATTTTCTGTAAAGTTGCTTTGAAATAAGGTGTGTTATGAAATGCACTGTACAAAATGTGTTAAAAGCCTTTAGCACAGAACTGTTTTGTGAATTCACTTGCACCCCCAACCACACACACACACACAGTTTCTTGAGTCTATTCAGCTCACTTTAGAGGGCAAGCAGGAGAAATGTGAGGTTTAGTGTGAGATTGAAATCTAATTAAAACATGGTTAAGTTCACTCACAGAGTTCCATTACAGGCCTGCATTGGAGATTCAGTCTTCCGTCACTGTGCTGCTGCCATTAACACCTGCTTCTGTTCCAATTAGCCTTCGCAATAAAGACAAATGATCTGAGGGGGCCGAATTAATTCACTTCTGTCAAACACTCTGTATCCAAGCTCTATCAGTGTACTCACAACACACACATACACACACACACACACACACACACACACACATACACAAGGGGATTGTCAAGTGAAAACACTCACTTAGCCAAGTGGGACAAAAAAATAACCTATGCTCATAACCTATACGTCTTTATATTCCTCCTAATTCACTCCATCCATTCTCCAAATCAAATCGCTTATCCTCTGTAGGAATGTGGGTTCCTCTTAAATACTAATTTAATTTTGTGTGCATAAATTTGTTTTAAAAGTATAATTCGACACTTTCTGTAATTCAAAAAAAAAAAAAGTAGGTTGTGTTTGCTATATTTATATATATACACAGATTGTTGGCTTTTTTAATTATTAAGAATGTTATTCAAAATCAATTCACAATCAGCTATGTCTCTAAGATATTGGCATCAAAAATTCATATCAATCAACCACTAGTCACGAAGCTAAAGTAGTTTCCAGTTCTTCTTAGTGTTTTTTTTTTTTTTTTGTGTTGATATGCAGTTTCTAGGGTGCAACTCTGAGTTAATTAACAAAAAAATAAAATAAAAAAAACAATAAGGTACTGTCAATACAGCCTTTTGCTTCTGAATGGTGTATTAACAGGCCATGCTAACTAGCAAAAGTTTGGCCTCCTAAAGCACTAACCCAACGTTTAAGCAACAGTAATAGCGGTGCTTGCTTAAGCAATCTCAACTGATAAACTACTAAAAATCTGAAGCAATATAATTTCACCTGTTAACTGTATCTACATGATCAGTGCAACAGAAGTAAGCAAAGCTGCCTACATTTCAGCACAAAGTGAATGTCTTGAAGCTGAGATGAAAGTTCAATCGCTCACAGAGATGAAATGAGATTCACTTGAATTTTTACTGCTGTAGATGTGAGAACATTTGGCTGGAAACCCGAACTGTAGCCTCCTGCACTGGCAGAATGGTTTTACTAACACTGTTTGAGTTCTCATATGGATCTTTATGGATCATGTGTAAAAGCTGTATAAATGTCTTGTGGATTACTCATAAAGTTTCTTTTCTCTGAATAGAGCAACAAAAGATCAGGGTCAGAAGTTCCTTGAGGCCTCGAGCAGCATTTTAGCTCTTTATTTTTAAAGCAGGATATTAAGTTGAATGCTGATGTCAATGACTATAATTTCAACTTTTATATAAATTCAAATGCATTCTAGTTTTGAGTATTATTAAACACGAATGTATCACTTTATGTTCAAAACGCCTTGTTTTTGTGCCAAAATTCTAAATTATAATGACTAAAGAAATGCAAAACCTGATTACTTTACAACTGTAGCTTGCCATAGTACAAACAACTCATAATTTATAGTTTCTGCAACACTGGTATGAACTCTTCTTCTACACGACAACATCTTTTGATCTTGCTTGAGTTATTTTTGTTCACACAGGTCTCATCATTTATCACACAGCACTGTCTTCTTCTGTTTGTTTAGCTGTTATTTGCTCTACCTGTGCTTACCACCACCTAACTGGGAGCAAACATGACAAAAGATCATCTCCATGATCTCCACACATCTCCCCACCCTGAGCTCGAGAAGGTAGGCCATTCTGACAGGTGTCAGCATGTCAGTGGAGACGCTCTGAATCTGCATTTGTGAAAATGAAAAAAAAAAAAAAATCCACTGCTAAGTCTGTACTGATTACTGTTGCACAAGAGCGCTCTGAGCTCTTTGTTTTTCGAAGGTAAAGGTCAGCTCAGTCTGAGAGGTTTTTTGGGGAACTAATTTTGCTTTGAGTGGATAATGTGCGTCCTTGGGTCGATAAAATGAGATGCACCTTTTGCTTATCTCTCAGCTTTTCCCAGCCAAAGAAACACGTGACTTTTCCCCCACACATCTGATCAAAGATTGACAAAGGCAGGTTTGTTTAGTTTTAACAGATAGATGTGAAAATCACCCTCACGGTTGGTGTATCAATTCAATTAATGCATAAATATATAGACATAAGAGGCTCAACAGACCTTTGTCAGGCTAGTAGCCATATTCACCTCAACATAAATGAGGCTTCAGAAATACACTGTTGTACTTTTTAAGGTCAATGGATCATGTCCAAATTTTAAATCTTAGATTTTCTGCACATTTATATCAACACGGGACATTTTTAAAAAAGCAGTGGAGAAGATGGACAGCTCATAGAGAAATCAATGGAATAGAAAGAAATGTTGAATATGGCAAATGTAAACGTAAAACTGACAAAGTGTTTGGAGATTTCAGTGTTTCAAGAGGAGCTTTGCAAAAATAATAAAATAAAATAAAATAAAATAAAATAAAATAAAATAAAATAAAATAATCAGAAATTGCTAGTAAATTTTTTTCACAAAGAAATGACAAGTATCACTAAATTAAACCTGAAATTTTGAAGTAGAGACTGAGTATCTATTATATTTAGTATATAGTATTTTCTTGTGAAACCAATAATCTCTGGTTCATTTACAACTTTAATATATATATATATATATATATATATATATATATATATATATATATATATATATATATATATTTTTTTTTTTTTTTTTTTTTTTTTTTTTACAATGTAATTAAAAGATGTAACAATTTTAAAATGCATTTAAAATTTGCTAAGTTCACTCTTTGAAAAGTAAATGTTGTACTGGCTTTCGAAAACTTTCTCTCTCTCTCTCTCTCTCTCTCTCTCTCTCTTGAATTAAGCAATACAAGGTGAGGAGATCACCTGCTTGGTTTGTAATCGTCTCTTCCAGGCAATCTTTAAAAGCAGTTTTGTTTTTGAGCATTAGCGAACCTGGTGGGATAACTAACCTTTGGACATGTCAACCTCTTTGTGAGGGCAAGAATCGAGAGGACCCGAGTGAAGCCAATTTAAGCGGGATCTCTCCCGCAGATATTCGGCAGAACCCTGCGCGGCTTTTTTGATTAACTCTTTTCTATTAACTTCCCGGGCCGATAAGATCTTAATCAGAGCCCTCAAATTATCCAGCTTGACATTTATCAAGTCGAATCATCGTGTTCTCAGAGCAGCCCGTCCGTCCACGGACGCCTATTCTTTTCCAACACTTTGAATGGAAGTTAATTTGGAGTGCATGATTTATCTCGCCGGGACTAACCGCGATGAGGCGACCACCTTTATTTTGTTTTTCAAAGGGAGCGCATTATTGCGGGGCTGTCCGGTGATTGCATTCGGCAGGGGAGGGTGAATGGAGAATCGGCGTGTCGCCGGGGCCGTGGCGCTGGGGGCTTTTCAGAGCGCACTGAAAGAACAGATTAGGCGTCTGACCATGGGGATGACGGACGGACAGCCGTTATACTTGCTGACAATAGTGTGAATACCTGACAGGATCAGGGTTGCTGTGACTAGTCCTGTTATCCCAATTCTCCCACTTTTCACTCTTTTTCTTCTCATCCTAACAAGACAAAACCATTCCAGTTGAGTTAACACTTCCTCCGTTGCGAGGAGGGATATCACACGCCAGGTTGATTTGGTCGGTGAGGCGTAGGACATGTTGAACCGCACATTACAATATAAAATATCAGAGGTTATTGCTTTATATCATATGATGTGTGTGTAGTGAGAGTGAGAGTTAGTGCGTAAACTGATCTCCCTTGTATCATCAGGACAGTTGACAGTTGTAATGTTGTTGAAGGCCAAAGTTACTCACAGCTGCTAGCGTTCACACACACACACACACACACACACACACACACACACACACTGGCAGTAATGTTCTGCATATCACAAAGCATAATGTACCAAACAACATGAACGCAAGTCCATATATCGCACAAATACATCCAATTTAGTGCTTAGCGTGCGTGTTCAAGGCTGTTTAAGAATGTGCTAAGCCTTACTGAAACTTCTCTGAGAAACTAGAAGGTTAGCACTGGAATCTCAGGCTCAGACCGCTCATTGTCTGCATGGCTCTAATCACTGTCATAAGGAAGGGATTGGACCGGAGTGTTCCTGCCACTTACCAGAGCCCACTATATGTGTATCCAATCCACAACTGTCAGAGGATAAACTGTAAAAAATAAATAAATAAATAAATAAAGGGGCTAGGTGTGTTGTTCTTTCTGGGTTCTACTTTACAAAATGATCATTTGTAGTTTCACAATTGAATTCTGAGACGCTCAGATATCCCCTACTCTGTCCAAAATATCATAAGTATTTCATATTTAATACAAAAAGAATAGTGGTATCAGGTTATAAGTAAAACCACATGGAGAATGATCTGATATTGGAACACCGTTCCATTCAGAAACTTCTAAAAATCCCAGTCCCTTCCATGTGTATCTGTTTGATAATGTGTAGCACCCTACTTAAATACATTTTTTTGCATTTTTCTGGCCATATTTTGCATTGGCCTGATTATCGGCAAAGCTCTTTGATGAAGCCTAATTATATAGACTACTTTGGACTCGATTATACAATTACAGACAATATCAAAATTTAGAAGAAGTGCTAAGAATCAGTTTGGGTTGCCATTTGGTTCAAAGCTCAATTGAATGGTTAACTTGTCTGGTGTCAGGCTACGCCATTCAGATAAGTCTCAAATTACCTCCTGAATGCTGATCTGGAACTAGTCAAGACCAAAACAGATCTTACTTTTGAAGGTACGAGCGTCTTTATCTATTCAGTAATAATATAGCTGGGGTGGCAGGTCAAGTGGTTCCGTTTCAGGCTGCTTTTGAACAATCTGTTTGAGAAACACTCTCTCTTGCAGTGAACAACATCCAAGTAGAAGTCTTTTATAGGAAGGATCATTTCTTTTAAAAATCAAATGACCCTAAAAATCGAGTGAAAAACTGAGGGCATGACCCTAACTATCTTAAAGACGTCTCCACCTTGAAAGAAAAAGAAAAAGAACAAGAAAGTGCAAAGAAAATAAAAAAGAAAAACTTGTATTTTATTTCTTGGTATTTTAGCAAATATCATCTCAAAAAAAAATAAAAATAAATAAAAATTATGACCAGGACATAAATAGGATGCTATGCTGGGTTGAGAACTTCAGCCCGAAGTCCTTGTTTTGTTTTTGCTTTTCTTTTTTTTTTCTTTTTTTTTTCTCTCCTTGTCGTTGTGGTCAGTGGAAAGTCGAAAGAGTGTTGAGGTAGCGCCTAAAAACATGGCAAGGACACAGTTCACACATCTGCAAGCATTTAGTGAGATGGATTTAGGTATTCTGTCCTGTGTTCCTCTACTGCTCCTCTGACATCCTTGGGAAAGAGAGACAGATGAGGGCAGACACTTGCCAAAGGGGCTTCAATACCTCATGGAGGAGGAATTTCCTCTGACGAAGCTGGGGTTACCTGTCCTGACTTAGAAATAATCCTGTTAAATAAAAGTCAGCTCACCAAATAAAGAGTAACCTCAAATATCTGGATTAAACCACCCACATAAAAAAGACAGAGGTCATCTTGTTACTATCAGATGTCATTTGGAGCAACAAACTAAACATACACCCACACATGGAGATGTTGTTGTAGCCAGTGCACTGAGAATTGGGATTTTGACAGAGCTTGGTTAATGTATGTTGTTTAACAGAACAAAATCGTGCAGTTTTGGAAAATACACAAGATAAGTTGTTAAACAAGTTTATTTGTTGTCATAGGAGAATCATTTAGGCCTTAAAGAACCTCCTCTGTTGGTGAATGATAACTAGAACAAGTATCTGAAGAATCTTTCATTTCACATCAGTGGCTATGCTTCTATCCAGTTGCACGTTTAACTTATGCGCAAAACAGGGATATCGCTTAAATCATTTGCAAATAAAGGACTATTTCCATTCAGCAAGATGAAGATGACAAATTTGTCACTTCCTGATAAACTGGCATCAAATATCACCAAGACTAAGGTCATTTGCTGCAGAAGGAGAAGCAACTGTGGATCTTCTTTTTTTTTGCATATAATAAACTATTTGTGCCTCAGAGATGAAATGCAATAAACATGGTCATGTTATCCTGATGCGAAGGCCTGCTGTTTGGGAACGCAATTTTGTAAGACAGTTCTGGGAGGTAATTATACCGAACCACTTTGCTGACAGACTTTGGTTTAGGCATTTCAGAATGACCAAAACAACATTTCAAATGCTGTGCAACAAGATTGGTCCACTGGTTACTCCAGTTATGCCATCCCATTGCACAAAGTCACATTACTTTTTTGATGCGTATCGAAGAATTTATTCGGTAAATGTGTTTCCATTGTAATTTATGCTCATGCAAAATTTATCTAATTTTAGCACATTTGGGTTTTTTTTTTACGATTTATTTTTTGCCTTTATTATGATAGGACAGATAAGAGCTGACAAAAAGCAAAGTGGGAGAGAGGGGGGCAAGATCGGGAAAGGTCCTCGAGTCGGGATTCGAACTCGGGACATCTGTAGCGCAACGGCGCTATATGTCGGTGCGCTCCCCAAAAGGCTATCGACACCGATGTGCATGTGTTTTTATGCATATTTTTAGAATTTGTGCACATCTTGGCATTTCCATTCAGCATTTTTTACGTAATATCCCAAATGCATAGCTAGTAACTTTCTGTCTCCAAAGAACCATGCCGTATAGTCAACTCAAGAATCCTATGCGGTTCCTTCTGCCGAACGTTCCTTCTACTATTTTCAAGAGAGACCCAATGAATAGTGAATGAGTTTCCATGGCTTTAGAGCACAAGCTCTATGTGGAGTCCCGGCCATCGCTGAATAAGGCCAGTCAAACATCACCTTGACAGATCCTTCTACCCTCAGGCCCCAACACCCAAACAAATCAGCCCGCTCCTTTTGTATCCTCCCGGTGTAACTTCCGCTCACCACAAAACAACGGAGCCAGCATCCGCTCTAGAGGATGCCATGACTGGGCAACAATGGTCTAGTTGCCTCATTGTGATAATTCTTCCCTCTATCCCCCCACCATCTCTGTTTCGTGCTAATTAATTTAATCCTGTAAGCAGGTGTAAGCCTTGCTTGTTAAGGAGCCAAGTCCAGATGGGCCAGAGATGGCGAGAGCACGGCCCCGGGACTGTGAAAGAAGGGAATTAAAAGAGGGCATAAACAACAACAGCGAGTTGCAAAAACGGCAAGCGGAAAATCCTGTTTAGGGAGCAGACAGCGGGTGGTAAAGAATAGACTCTCTCTCTGCTCCGTGTGCTTTCTTGTTTTGTTCCTGTATGAATCATCAATATCTATCCTTACTCTCCTCCTTCAGTACACAGAAAGGACTTGCTGAAAAATGGGACACCCACTTTCTCTATTCAGAGAGGGGCAGTGTCCACAGAAGTTCCTTTTTCCGTGTCTCTTTCTCTTTCGCGGCTTTTACAAGGTCTGTTTTAAATGCACGCAGAACATGACGATCCTTCCAGGGCCCTAGTGTGAGGGATCAGTTTTTGGCAGGGCAGCCCGCTGGAGAGCAGAAAAAGGGCCAGTGAGAAGGAGCCGAATTTGGCGAGGGCGTTCGCTGGAGGACAGATAAAGTGATGCAGCCATGGGCTTTTCATATGCTGCCACCGCTTCGCAAGCCAACAGTGCCATAGACGGATCTCTTTTCCGGCGTGTGACGCGCGTCCAAATGCCGCTTGGCATCGGAGAGGGAGAGGGTCGGGGGAATCAGAGGAGGGAACGACTGTTGCTCGCTTTCAAAGGTCCAGGGACAGTCAATCAACCGCCCCTCCTGAGGCTATCGTGATCCCGCTCTGCCCAAATGCACATCCTCTTTCAAGTCCCCGAGCTCCACAACACCCTGATTTGCTCTTTGCCCATTGCTCCTTATTTATTTTTTTCTTCATAAGGTGTCAGCAACACAAGTTCACCAAATACATTCCTTTGGGCTTGTAGCGCAACAAGCTATTGAGCAGAGATAAGCCTCTTTTCGAGGCGAAGGAGAATTTAATTCAGGTTTGAGTGACAGCAGGAAGATTTATCCCCTCGTCAGACAATGCCGTCTTTTCGGGACTTTAATCTCCTCCAGACAATGGGCTGTTTTTCGCCCCTCATCCTGGGCTTTTCCCACGATGCACGCTGATTAGCTCTGGCCGATTGGACACTGGCCATTATCTCTTGTTTTCTGTGAATCGTCTGCATTTGTGAGGAGCATGGAAATGGAGGCGAGGATGGGAAAAGAGAGAGAGAGCAAGCAAATAAGAGAGAGAGAAATAGAGGATGAGAGGAGAGAAGAAAAAAGTTTTGTGTGCCAAGTTCATTCACCGCTTGGGATGTTCGTATGCCGGAGCACGTCAGGAGACGCTATCGTAGCTGGAGATCCAGGAAGGCGAGTGAAGCAAAGCGAGTAAACTGTAAGGATGGAGAAAGGAAAGAACGACAGGCGCTGACAACACACAGAACAGAGAACATCAGATGGGCTTTCACAAGACACCATAATTAGCATCTAAAAGACAACATGAAATCAAGCCTGACCGTACTTATATTCTTAATAAACACACACTATTCTAAAAAAATTAAATAAATAAACAAATAAATAATAAAATAAATAGAAAAATATCTTCTCTAGAATTACTTTTCTTTAGCTCTGACTGTGAAGTCGGGGAAAAATATTAACCAATAATGCTGCGTTTACAACTCAAAAGAGCCAGAATTTCCAACTTCCTACTTGAAGAAGTGCAATAGCATGTAGAGTTAGGAGTTAGTCACACATGCTCAAGTCACAAGCAATTCTCAGGTCCTTACCTTCAAGTCTCAAGTTAAGTCTCAAATCGAGTGCCCACAAACTAATATTGTGGTCATGTCCGATATCACAGCGTGGCAGATTCAGCATACAGCAAAACCTCGTTTTATTGATTTAGTCAAGTTCTAAGTGTTTATATCCAAGATACGGTCTTCAGATATTCTCTTCTATGCTTCTATTCTCTTCTATATTTTGTTATATATATATATATATATATATATATATATATATATATACACACAGTATATATATTCGGAAACATACAGAAATCCACAACTTGGCATGAAATGAAAATTTGATCTGTTTTGTAAATGCATGTTATTGATCACACTTTGAACAATTAATTGTTCCAGTTGTTTCTTTTATTTATTTATTTATTTTTGACCTTTTTAATTTAATTTTAAACTAAAGTATCCTTACTCCATGTTCCAACCCATTTCGTTCAGACGTATATCCCAAAAATGGAAGAAAAGGGTTTTTGCTACTTCTGTTACATCGTAATGTTAAAATTTGCAGAGATGCAGGTGCATGACATCACACGAACATGACAGCGTCCAGTGCTGTGCACACAGTTAATGGTAAATATTCACTTCTAATGCATCTATGATTCAAAGTTCCTTGATAATGAAATCTGTTTCACAAACGTTTGCAGAGACAGGTGTGTAAACCACAGTAAATGATGTTTACTGTTGATAATCGTACACCTGCAGAACAATTGCATAGCATCATTTATCATCTGCAGTTTGGTTGCCAAGAGCCTTCCTTTAGCAACCAAATGGCTGCAACACTAAAAGTAGCAATGCCATTTTGTGTCTTCATAAGTCATCTTTCAAGAGCTGGGCAACGGAAGTCATAGATATTAAGGAATCTCACAAAGTCATTCTCATATAAACAACCCAATTGGCCAAACTATACAATCAGAAACAGATCACATGTAAGTTAAATGAATTAGAGATCTTGTTTCATGATGTCTTGAAGGTTACACCAGACATGTTTTGGTCTACAATGAGGAAGTGATGTCTCTCTCATGTCGTTTGGTGGGCAGCAACCATCAGTGCAAATAAGCATTTCAAGGTTAACCAAACCCACGAAAGGAAATTAAGCTGTTCTATTTATGTTATGATTTATCTCAGCCTGGGCCTGACCAAGAATATATATCATTACTCTTCACATAATAACTCTACATTAAATTTGTCACCAATCTGAAGGAATATATGCATAATCAATATGGAAAAAGCCTGATCTCAGCCATTGACTGATATTGATCAGAGAGCAGCTGAATAAGTGAATGTATAGATTTTGCTATTTATCTTTACCCCAAAGGGATGAAGTGTTTAGATGCAAACGTGGAGTGATCAACTTAAAAACAAACAAATGTGATGAGATACAGAGACTTAACATTTCAACACACAAATAAAATGATGTTCTCCTTGATTCTTTCAACTTCTCATTTCCTCAGGCGAAGACATGCACATGCAACAGAATTGCAAATTCTCGTTGCAAAATCAAATCAGAGTAAACCTCTCCTCCTTTATTTCTCTCTTTTGTTTGTCAATTCCAAAAAATTAGACTCACAAATCTTCACTTCTTGGACAGGCCATTTCCTGGTCCTTCACAACGTCCGCAAAACCCAAGCCACATGATGTGCCGTCTTCCCAGAGTGGATTGAAGGAAAATAAATATTCCTATAATTACAGAAGAGAAAAAGACGTGGGCAGATGTCTAACATGACAAACCCCAGATGGATATCTCAGTCGGAGCTGAGTATGCCTCCCAACCGCGTGCCTGCGAAGAGCTCTTCTGCTCCGGAGCATCATGGGCACTTTGTATATGTTGAGATGCTATTGTGAGGCATGCTCTAGAAAAAGAGGTGACTTCATGTAATTTGGTAAAATAAATATTTGCGTCGGCACTTGGCAGCTGTATCTCTGTTGGGTCTTTTCCCGTTCAAAATTGCCCAGAGAAAGCTGCATTGTACATTCGGATTTGTGACGCTGGTCAAATATGTTTTACAAAGTTATTTGTTTTCAAACATTTGAGACACAGATCACCTTATTGAATTTAAAAACTGTGGCTCAAAAACCTACTGAGTTGACGATATGTCTAAAACAGTCTTTTGGCTAAATTTGCAACTTCAAAGGCAATATCTCCTGAATTCTTTACAGGAAAGACAATCCCAGAATGCGTTGCAACAACTTCAAATCTTCATTTAAGATTTTTTTCAATAAATATAATTTATTAAATGCAACAGTGCTAAACTATCAATTTAAGCTGAGCATGTGTAGAGTGTTCTAAATTTGCCATTTATGAAGTTCCACTTCATTTAGGTCGTTCCCTTAAAAAGTACTGGTCTGTATGGGCAGACAGCAAAGGCAGATAGGTCACGGGTGACATGATATCCACATAAGTAAAGATTTTTTCTTTGTGCATGCTGGTGTTTCTAGCTACAGTACATTGAATAATTTTCCAGTTGCATGTTTGGATGTGGTCTTGAACAGGAATTGATGGGTCATTGTTCCAGCAGCAAATCCTCTTCTGCATTCATACCTGCTCGTATCCTTCAGATCTATTCAGCTGCCGTACTCACAAAATGTCTTCTATGAGAAAGGGTCAGGAACCCATTAAACACCAGCTTTGATAACAATGACCCCCAGCCATGCTGAGACCCCACTTCCTCCATATGCCCATGTGCTGCTGTCTATACCCCTCATTCCAGCCATCCATTTTGCTGGTGTCATGAGATTTAAAATTTGCAAAATGTTTCAGTCTTTGTTAAGACAAAATTCAGTCATACTTTATTTTATTAAGGACCAATTAACTAGCATATTGGCTGTTTATTAGTACTTATAAAGCACATATTAATGCCTTATTCTGTGTGACCATATTTTAGATCCCTTAATCCTACCCAATACCCAAACTTCATAACTACCTTACTAACTATTAATAAGCAGCAAATCAGGGGTTTATTGAGGAAAAGGTTGTAGTTAATAGTTAGTTAATAGTGAGAACTGAACCTTAAATACAGTGTGGCCTAAATATCTTTAATTATAATTAAACAAATTAATTAAATAAATTCCAGTGTCAATAATAATCAGTATTATGCATGTATACTCCTACAAAATAAAAGTTTTTCATAGGTCCAGCAAGGAACTGTCATTATCAAGAAGCATTTTTCGCTCTTGATAGGAGTGTATCATTGATATAACTCACATTATTAGTTTCTGGTTTATTTAAAGCACCAGGTTTCCAAAAAAATAAAGAATAATATTTATTTGTAACTTATTTCTTGATTTCATTGTGATTGCATCACTGAAAAAAAAAAAAAAAAAAAAAAAAAAAAAAAATCCCTTTGGACTGAATGATTTTGACGATGAATCTGTTAACATGTCTCTGTAATATTTAAGATCAAATCAAAAGAAAGAAAAAAAAAATGATAGTTACACTTTATTAAGGTGACCTTATTACATTGTAATTACACATTGAAGTACTGTGCAATATGTTCTTACTATAGGCTTAAGTGACAATTAGGGTTCGTTACATTTAATTATGCATAATTTTGTGTTTCAACTATAGTAAATATATGTAACAAGGACAGTGAAATTATATTTTGGTTGAAGAAAACTAATACTTTGTTGACCAATTGTTTGCATTAGGACGTCATTCCATGCCAATTATAGAGAGAGAATGAGAGAGAGAGAGAGAGAGAGAGAGAGAGAGAGAGAGAGAGAGAGAGAGAGAGAGACAGATAGACATAGATAGATAGATCTACAACATCCTTTTTTTTCTGTTTCATAACCATCTACGAGATCTGACTCTTTTAGCTGCACTAGTCATCTCTCTGGTGCGCAAAGCACATTTTTATCAGACTGACTCTTTCTGTGGCATCCCGCTCCCCTTTGGCCTCTCCGTCTGAACCAGTTTAGATCTTAACAAGCCTGTGCCCATCTTTCCCAGCTATAAAAACAGGCATTGCTGAAGATGCTTGGAGGATGTGGTTATTATTGCACAGAGGTCCAGGCCAGTTTCAGTAAATGATGCTCCAAACTTAGCCAAAAAGGAATGACTCGGGCTTCTTCTCATCATTTCTCATTTGTGCAGTGCATGAGTCAGCCCTAGTGATATTATTTGTTCCAGAGCAAACACACACTCCGTCTCTTTCTCCCTTAGTCTGTCCGTTTTACTCTCTCTCTCGCTCTCTTTCTGTCTGTCTCACTGCTCTCCTTCTCTCGGCACAATACCCGCCTTGAAACGCAGTGATTTCAGGCCAGCCCAAGAGTAAGTAATTCAAAAAACATGCTCATAATTTGCTATGACATGTTTCATTTCTGAACTCAGATCAGATAGCATCTCTATTCTGGGCGTCCTACAGACAGAAAAGTGGGGATATTTGGGTAAGCTGGAAATGAGTTTTGCATGCTCCAGAAAGGTATTGTGAGTGGATGCTATCGATTTGTTTATTCTTTCGTTTGCGTCTACAGAGCTCAAATGAGCCATAATCTCCCATATGGATGTCAATGTGAAAATGATCTAGCAGCTCATTAAAAAAAAGCGCCTGAAAAAAGCAAATGACAGATGCGGTAGTGGGCACGTTTAGGCTGAGTTTGTATGTTCTGCTGGATGAGAGCTTTGGAACAAACAAGAAGTTCAGAAGACGTGAATAAACAATGTTGTGTCAAACGGGGTCAGGGTCATATTCAAAATCTACATTTCAGCACCAGCATGCTGCCAACACAATCCACAAATACGAGGATTTTCCCTGAAAAGTCAGGCTGAGGGGAAACAAAGAGCTTGGAGAAACAGATATAAGGAGGGTGAGATGTGGGTTTAAGAGCTGGCCAGATACCTGCTGAGCTTTAATTTGGGTGAGAGTTGAACGAGAAGAAAGACCAAAGCGCTAGTTACACACACGTTTGTTTCTGTGAATTGTGGGGACTTTCCATAGACTTCTGTTACTTTTATACTGACCAAACAATATTTGTTTATCCCCTAACCCTAAACCTACCCCTACAGAAAACCTGTTTGCATCGTTACACTTTCAGATGAACATAATTTACTATTTTTAATAGTAAATTATGACTAACTGCATTTCCAATAATAAATACAAACAATTAGAAGACATTTTATTTATTTATTTATTTATTTATTTATTTATTTATGTTTGTTTGTTTGTTTGTTTGTTTGTTTGTTTGTTTGCTTGCTTGTTTAAAAGTTTGCTAATTTTTGATAAATAAATATTTTTGTTACTTCACATATATAAGTTTACATCTAAATATGTGAATATTATACATTGTCTAATTGCATTTTTTTTTAAATATATTTTTTTAACTGTTTACACACATTTTCAAAACTTTGCCTCTTTTTTTCAAAACTTTACACACAAATCCAAGAATTAGACCGGGAGCCTAAGCGATGCTCTGGGCCGGGGGCTTTCGAAGCAAAGGCAAAATCTTCGAGCAGTTCGAGAAGTCCTCGGCCAAGAAGTCCTGATGCCATGGTCTCAGGACTTCTGAGGGTGGCCCCTACTGGGGTGGAGCGGGTCACACCGCATTACACGGTGCCCGTCTCGCCTCAGTGCCCTCAGGGGATCGTTCTGCCAACCCTGCCAGAGCTCCAGGGCGCATCGGTCTCCAGCGAGCGCCACTTTCAGTTATGTCCGCCTGGAAACGTAGCGGAGCTGAAAGGCTCGCCACTTCTTCGGAGGTCTATAGGACAGTTAGATCGGTCGTCTCCTGCCGGTGCGCCATTTCAGGTCACCGATCTAGCTGCCCCAATTACACCAGAGGTCAGTCTCGAGAAACTGATTCCCTTAGTAGACTATTTAGCAGGGTGGAAACGACTGCCAAATGTGTCTCAGTGGGTCCTGCACACGGTAGAAAAAGGCTATCGTATTCAGTTCGGCTCTCCACCGCCGCGTTTCAGTGGGGTCATTCCTACTCTGGTCGGCACCGAGCAGGCTCTGGTAATGGAACAGGAAGTGAATACCCTGTTGAGGAAGTAGGCCATCGAGGTGGTCCCTCCTCACGAGAAAGAATTTGGGTTCTGCAGCCGGTACTTCATAGTTCCAAAGAAGGATGGGGGGTTGCGTCCGATTTTAGATCTGCGTCAGTTGAGCCACTCAGTCATGCGACTGAAGTTCAAGATGCTCACCATCAAACAAGTCGTGTCTCAGATCAGGTCCGAGGACTGGTTTGTCACGATAGATCTAAAAGACACATGCTTCCTTATCTTCATCCTTCCCACTCACAGGAAGTTCCTGAGGTTTGCTTTTGGGGGCAAAGCATACCAATATCGAGTTCTTCCTTTCGGCCTTGCACTCTCACCCCACACTTTTAAGAAGTGTGTGGATGCTGCTCTTGCTCCACTGCGACTCCAGGGTATCTGCATACTGAATTACATCGACGATTGGTTGATTTTAGCTCAATCGGAGCAGATTGCGGCTCGACATCGAGATGTCATTCTCGCTCATATGGGGGAGCTGGGTTTGAGACTAAACGCAAAGAAAAGTGTACTTTCTCCATCACAGAGAACCACTTATCCAGGTGTGGTGTGGGATTCGACCACTATGCAGGCACGTCTGTCCCCTGCTCAGATCGAGTCGATCCTCACAGCAGTCAAGAGAGTGAAAGAAGGCCAGTCATTCACTGTCAAGCAGTTTCAAAGACTGCTGGGGCTGGTGGCAGCTGTGTCCAACGTGATACCTTTTGGCCTGCTGTACATGAGACCCCTACAGTGGTGGCTCAAGACCAAGGGGTTCTCCCCGAGGGGAAACCCGCTTTGCACGATCAAGGTCACGCGGAAATGTATTTGTGCATTAGATGTGTGGAAAGAAACTTGGTTCTTGTGTCAGGGCCCGGTGTTGGGAGCTTCTTGTCGCCGTGTAACGCTAGCGACGGACGCGTCCCTCACCGGTTGGGGAGCAGTCATGAGTGGCCACCCTGCCCGCGGTCTGTGGAGCGGCCACCATCTCACATGGCACATCAACTGCCTGGAGATGCTGGAGGTGTTTCGAGCACTCAAGCACTTTCTCCCAGACCTAAGAGATCGTCATGTGTTGCTGCGCACGCACGACACAGAGGTGGTCTCTTATATCAACTGCCAGAGAGGTCTGCGTTCGCGCCCCTTGTACAAGCTGGCGCACCAGATCCTTGTGTGGTCTCAGGGCAAATTCCTCTCCCTGAGAGCAGTGCACATTCCTGGGCATCTGAATATGGGAGCAGACATCCTGTCGAGACAGTGGCCGAGGCCCGGGGAATGGATGCTTCACCCCGAGGTGGTAAAGCAGATATGGAGAGTTTTTGGCCAGGCTCAAGTGAACTTCTTTGCAACTCAAGAGACATCGCAATGTCCCCGCTGGTTCTCTCTGACTCACCCAGCTCCTCTGGGACTGGATGCTATGGTGCAGACTTGGCCGAGGCTTTGTCTGTATGCTTTTTCCCCGATTCCCGGTGGGACGGGGTCCGTCTACTGCTAGTAGCCCCATTTTGGCCGGGCCAAGTATGGTTCTTGGACCTGATTTCTCTCCTCAATGGCTCTCCATGGGAGATTCCCGTCAGTAGGGATCTTCTCTCACAGGCGGGCGGTGCAATCTTTCACCCTCGCCAAGAGTTGTGGAAACTGTGGGTGTGGCCCCTGAGGGGCACAACTCATAGCTTCTGGTCTCTCAACCGAGGTTGTTGAGACCATCCTCCAATCGAGAGCTCCCTCAACAAGGAAACTGTACGCCCTGAAGTGGAAACTATTCACTTCATGGTGCGGAGACTGCCAGCTCGACCCAGCTAACTGTCCTAACAGTTCTGGAGTTCCTGCAGGCCCGATTCTCTGCAGGGTTAACACACTCCACCCAGAGTTACACGTTTCCTCCATGGTGCGCTGAGGTTGAGGCCTCCAGTACAGTCCCGTGTTCCCCCGTGAGATTTGGCTGTGGTGTTAGAGGCTCTCTGTAAGGCTCCATTTGAGATTCAAGAGACATCTGATCGTCATCTCACGATTAAGACTGCCTTCCTTCTAGCTCTGACTTCTCTGAGGAGAGTCAGAGATCTGCAGGCCCTGTTAGTGGCCCCTTCTCATCTTGACTTTGTGCCTGGCATGGCCAAAGCGTTTCTATACCCTCGAGCGGGTTATGTGCCGAAGGTTCCCTCTGTTACGCCATAGCCTATAGTACTGCAGACCTTCTGTCCTCCTCCGTTTCGGGAGGCCGACCAGCAGAAGTTTAATTGTATGTGTCCAGTTTGAGCGCTGGACACGTAAATGCACAGAGTTGCCCTTACCAACTGCTTGTGTGCTATGGTCCCCCCAAGAGGGGTCTTTCTGCTACTAATCAGACCCTCAGTCGGTGGATAGTGGATGCCATTTCCATAGCCTACGAGTCCTCTGGTCTCCCCTCGCCAATGGGAGTCAAGGCTCACTCCACTAGGGGTATGGCGGCCTCCACGGCCTTTCTGGCAGGTGTGCCTTTGCAGAACATCTGCAATGCTGCGGGGTGGTCCACGCCCCTCACGTTCGTCAGGTTCTATGGCCTCGACATGCGAGCCACTCCGGGCTCTTCTGTCCTCTCGTCCTAGAAAACACACTAGGCAGGGACTGGTCAGTCTGGCGGCATGGGCATCTCGTTCCCAAAGTGTTTTTGGATGCAGCTCGAGTTCCTGAATGGGAACGTCCCAGGTTACGTATGTAATCATGGTTCCCCAAAGGGAACTAGATGCTGCGTCTCGAAGCCATACTTCTTTTAAGCTTCCTGGTCGTTACGTTACCCCGCCCGTGATGTCTCGCCCACCCATTGGACTGATTACACATGTGATTCAGAGCGCGGTCACGCTGAAGGCGTTCCCAAAGCGTTTTCAGACGCAGCGTCTCATTCCCTTCAGAGAACCATGGTTACATACGTAACCTGGGACGTTATTTTAAGTTCATAATATTACTGTTTTTACTCTAGTTTTGATCAAACAAACAGCCTTAGTGAGCATCTTTCAAAAACATTAAAAAAAATCTTAATTACTCCAAACATTTGACCTGTAGTGTGTATATATATATATATATATATATATATATATATATATATACTGTGTATAGTTATTTTATTTTCATTACAAACTGGGAAAAATGGCATTTGCAGAGTGTGCAATTTAGAGTATTTTTGACAACATTTCTCCTTTGAGAACGTTCTCAAAAAGGTTTTGTCAGATTTGGCTTACTTCTGGGGACGTTTTGCTGCAGTTTTGTCCCTAAAGTATGGCTAGGTCACAAACACACTCTCACACACTAGGGAAATATCTCTCTGCCCTTCAATTGCCTTCCAGCACCTTTAGTAAGGCCCATTACCTCTGTACCCCCTCCCCAATGTCCCTAAAGCCCATCTTATCACCTCAAGCCAAAAAACTAAAGTGACCCCTCAACAAAGCACCTCTTAAGGACGGTGTCAAAATATAATACACAGCACACACATGAAGTTGAATCAGTTTGTTGGCTACTACTGCATTTGCTTCTACTTTACACTTTTACGAATGTTCTTATTTTTTATTCATTTGACAGCATTGTGAAAATCGGCCCAATAAAGTCTCCAAAAGCAGTCCTGTTCTCCACAAAGACACACTAGCATAAAGCTAGCCGTTTCCTCAGCTCAGGCACAGAAAGACAGATACGATCAAACAATTAACAAAATCCTCCTTTGAAAGCTGTCTGTGAGCTGAGAAACCCCCAAAAACAAACTCTGGAAAAAAGGGCATTCCACAGAGCCCCAGAGAAAGCCCTCACAAATCAACAGCAGTAAACGAGTGATAATTGCTCTCGTTGCTTCAACAGCTGTACAAGCTGATGTGCTCATGGGAGGAAGAATAGCCCCTTTCAAACAGACTCCCTGTCCCATTCGCAACCACTTTTGCTTCTCGAACTCCTGAAGAAACAGCCTCAGCCTGCCCATACTATCATTCCTCAACCATTTATTGTCTTTAAAAAAGGGATGCAACAATTCCATTTTTTCAAAAACCGATCCGATCCGATACCAAAAATTCAGAGTATCTGCCGATACCAATCCGATACAAACGTAGTTTTTTTTTTAAATCAGTGTAGAATTTCTATACTTCAGTGTGTTGACCTGGACTGCATTTCCCAAAAGCATCGTAAGCTTAAGTTTATCGTAGAACCATTGTCACCAATGGAGCTACGATCAACTTAGGCTTACTATGCTTTTGGGAAACGCAACCTTGATCATCACTCTTTTTTTGTGCTAAACACAATCTGCTAAATTTAGACAACTTAATTTTAATGAAAAATAACAAATGAAAATTTATAAAATCATAATCAATGACAAAAATACTATTACAAAACTAGATTAGTGGATAATTTAGCAATAAAGGTCCTTGCACACTAAGTCCGAAATTTTCGTATGCGTTTTTCATATTTTTTATTTTCGTCATCCTTTCCTATCAAAATGCATGCTACTGATGCGAAAACGCAGATCGAACCTGGTCCGATTTTTTTATGACGGAAGAAAGTTTCAGAGGCAGTGTGTAAATGTGATTGACACAACGTGAGGTCGAATTTAGTTTTCAACGTGCGAAAATTTCAGACGAAAATTTCAGACTCAGTGCGCAATGGCCTTTACTCTAGAAAAATCATGAGTGTACAATAATTATATAAAATCTAAACACTTAGTGAAACAACACTATTTAGTGGTGAACAAATAAAAGTTAATAAGTGTAGGACTAAATCTGGTAAAATATTACACATTGCTCTTTGTATTGTTGTAAAATAGCCTACATTCATGAAAGGCAAGTAGATCTAAATATATTTATATATAAATATATACTATAAAATTAAAAGACATTTCTTTTAAATGTATAGCACAGTAATGAAGGCAGCAAATATGATAGATAGGACAGAACAAGAAAGACAATTAATAATCTTTCACTGCGCAAAAGTATTATAATACGAAAGGCTCCAATACAGAGTGGCACAAAGCACTCTTGAAGAGAGTTTCATCAGTTTGAAATTAGTAACCAAACGCAACACGCAGTTTAAATGTTGAATAACAGACAGACGCAGCGGGAAGTTTACGTCAACTTGAATTTAACAACTTAAATATTCATCTGTACCTTACAGCTTCAGAACACTTGAAATATAGTGCACGAAAACTTCATGGTGCTTTATAATGTTTTTGTGCATTTCTTGGGGCTTAACAATAACACAGAATAGTATCCGGACAATATCGGATTTGGATTGGTCTCGTATGACTGATACACGATCCAGGAGAAAATGCCAGTATCGGAGCCGATACCGATACTGAGTATCGGATCGATGCATTCCTACTCTAAAAACACTTTGAACTGTTTAAAATATGTCTCCTTGTCTTTTCTCTCACTCAAAAAGAGCATGTTAGCGGTGTGTTGAAAGTCAAGGAACTTTCCAGAGGTTGTGTAATTCAAGACCGCTGGCCTGAGGCTTGTATCCCAGGTCAAATGCAAGCGTGGCAAAATTGGATTTGTCTTTACCTGCCTCTTCACTCCAATGAAAAGGGTAATTAACAATGTCTGGCTGGTTGAAACAATAGTCCTCCATTGCAAGAGATAAGGAGCTCTGGCTTGAGGCGACAGAGAAAGTTCCTCCACTTCAAAGCGGACACTGGACGCAATCGGACACCGGCCTGATTGAAAATCCAATTTAAGGCAGGGTAGGGGACGTGCGTACAATCGAAGACCTGAAACAAAACCAGTTGTGACCCCACAGATCTGATTAGTTCAAAAAGTCTGTCAAGACAATGAGGAACACGAAGCATGACCTTCTTCAATTGAAAACGGACTTGAGATCTGAGAACGAACCAATGTTGTAATTGAATCAAGCTTTGTGGACACCGCAAAACATTTGGGGAGGGAAAAGACGCCTGGCATAAATCGCATTATTGGTACTTCAAGAAGGAACCTGGCGCGAATGGTCGATCAGATAGTGGACGGTTTCTTTCCGAACGAAAGTGTGCGATGAGGCTGAAAGGTAATGTGAGATATCTCTCAGTTTGGTGCAAAGGAAACAACTTACAAATACTTAAATTATCCTGATGACAGTTAACATTTTGCAGTTGTGGCCCACCAGTAGAGCGATGAGCTCATATGTGTGAGCACTCAAATTCTATCATACCCGAGAGGCGCCTGGGAAAATAAACCCCACTACTGCGTACAAACCCGTGGAGGGACAGGAGGGGCCGTATGAAGCCCAGGTGCTCGGTAAAACAATATTCAAAATTTCGGTTTTATACCCTCTGCAGTAAAAACATGTTCCAGAGTATCTCTTTTATTAACATTTGAAATGTTTTATCCAGTGCTTTCATTTTTGATTCCAAACAGATTATTTAGTTGGACCTGAACATCAAACAGAATGTTTGAAAAGATACCAACCATCTTAATTTTAAACACATTCGAATTTTTCTGACATGAAGAATGTTTGTTTTGTTACAGTAGGTCCATTCTTGCTTTTTTCTCAGTTAATTGCTATAAATATATCTCTTTCCCTCTTTATTTCTTTATTCCCAATCATTTTCCTATTCATGCCTTTTTAAAAACCTGTTAGAGTCACATAAAGCCACAACATCTTCTTGAAAATCACTATTTTTACTGGTATTCACTGTAA
Source organism: Spinibarbus caldwelli (assembly GCA_039654775.1). NCBI lineage: Eukaryota > Metazoa > Chordata > Actinopteri > Cypriniformes > Cyprinidae > Spinibarbus > Spinibarbus caldwelli. The sequence continues at coordinate 5,029,499 of CM077248.1, forward strand.
TTGATTCCTAAAGGCATAATTCATCCAAAAATGGACATGCTGTCATCATTTACTCACCCTCACGTTGTTCCAAATCTGTATGATTGTATGGAATATAAAAGAAGATATTTTAAGAAATGCCCCAGTGGTTTTCATCCATAGGGTGGAGGACAATGGTAACCAAACTGTTGGGTTACCAAGATTCTTCAAAATATGCCCTTTTGTGTTTGACAAAAGAAATTAAATTATACTGTTTTGGAACAACATGAGGTGAGTAAATGATGACAGAATGTTCATTTTTGGGTGAACTCATTAAAATTGATATAAGTATTTTCAACTCTTATTATTGAGAATGATTAATGAGCACACGGTGCCCTTTTAACTGCGGTAAAATCACTGTAAAACACTGCTTTTAATGGATTGTCTCTTTTATAAAACTGCAGCATGTAGAATACTATTCATTAATGTTTAGAATTAATTCTAAATAATTATTCTGCCAGGTAATACAGTTTGTTATGCCAACTATAAGGCTGTATGGCTGCCAAGCAACATGCTTGTTGCACTAATATAGAATGTTTGGTCGCAGCCGTGCATTTTTCTGCATTTTAAACGGGTTCTAAAAATGGCTCATCCAATCAGAATTAAGAGTCGGAACTATCCATTAACACTTAGTCTATCTATTTCACTGACAACACACACACTTACATACACACTCTTTAAAGACATAAACATGCTCACACACTCACACACCCTTGACCTTTAGCAGCAGGACTCTTATTTGTCAATGAGTGTGTTTGTAGCTATAGCCTCTTCACCCCTGATCGGGACCAGGCCGTGGAAAATTTGATCACATTAGCCACATGTTGCTTCTAATATCATTTCAATAAAAAGGATGCTGCCCTCGTACACATAAAGCAGCCACGTAAAGTTCACCGGCTGTTGCCGCTAGCCGCAGAGAGAGCCATGGGGGTCTGCTGCTAATTTCCCACCCCGAGCTATGTAATCTATGGCAGAGATTAGGGTAAAGCAGTTATTCTTGACTATTTTATTAAGAGGTGCTTTAGGCGCTGGAAGAGGGGCTTTATTGCTTTTCAAACGGCGTGCCATACAATACAAGACAAACATTTGCTGTTATTTCAGCAAACTCGAGTCAGATGTGGCAGCTCTTTTTTTTCAGGAGGAACTTGGCATCAAAGAAAAGTCTCTTAAAACAAAAATCTTCCCTTCTGCACAGGTCTCGCCCTGAACTGTGTCCGGTAGATAAATAGGGAGGTGTCAAAAGAACAGGCAGGAGTCCCACACCTAGTTTTAATTAAAAGAGAGAGTGCTGACATGCACAGAGGGAGGGACGACGCCATTCGCAACAGTTACCGTTTCAGCACGTTTATGTGCTCGTGTGCCTTTCCCGGCCTATAGCAAACATGTCAGGAGTCTCGAACTGACAATGTGACGAGTCAAGTTTATTGTCATTCTTGTCATTACAATCACATGTAAGCTGATAAAAATACAAAATTATGTATGTATGTATATATATATATATATATATATATATATATATATATATACACACACACACACACAACCTCTGAAACCAATAGAACAATGACAGACCTAGACTTTAAATGGCATACAATGAAAACAATGTATAAATATAGACATGTTTTTAAATATTTATAGCAAATATATAGCAAATGGGACCAGAAATACATTCCAAAATGTATTAGTGGTGTAATATTTTTATCATAATGATCATAATTTTGACAGTAAAAAAAAAAAAAATATATAAATTTATATTCCTAGAAATTTTCTGCAGCACTTCATATTTGATGGTTTTTCATTGAAGTAACTGTTTCTTTAGTTTTATTTATTTATTTATTTATTTTGTCTTACTAATCTGTTATGTAAATTAGGGTTTTATGTTACATCTCATGCTGTTATATTATGGTTTATTGCATTATTTTGTAATGGTGTTACCATGATGGTGTTTTGTTTTTGTGGGGAAAAGCCACTTGTGAATATTTTTTAATGATCATGTGACTTTGTCTTTATCACCTGTTTATTTTTAGTATTTTATATAGGTAAAACACAGATTTTGATCTATTATTTTAGTGAATTAAATTTATTTATTTATTTATTTATTTATACCATAAATTAGGTTCTGTAAATAAATAAATACATAAATAATTAAAATTCTGGAAAACACAACCTCCATTTTTTACTTTTTTTTTTACAGTGTTTTACTGGAGGTCTTGGTTTGAGGTAAAGGTCTTCAAGTCTAACTATTTAGGAGCTGCTGGCTAAGTACATAGTGAATGGTCCTCTAAAATGTGTCTATTCAAACTAAAAACTATATTATATTGAGCAATTGTTGCACTTCATTTACTGCAATGTACATAAAACACATAATGCATGTACATAATGCTCCAAACATTTGAATGACTTTGCAAATGTCAAGGGCAGATTCCAGCTCTTAACATGTTGTGATATGTGATAACGTAGAATCTGTTGCTTTTTGACAGCAGTCACGACTATCTGAATTGCAATTATCAAAAAATCTGACCCATCAAAGACCAGACCAAATCCTGGTTTAAATTTTTTATCGATTTTCTGTGTAACTAACTCTGTAGCAGGAATATTAGCCAGATCTTCTGTCGCACACACACATAGCTGAACTTGATCCACATGCCGTAACTGTAGTAAGTAGCAAGGGCAACCAGTGTGCTCTAAAACAACCTAAACCGGTGACCTTTGACCTCCTGACATTCCAAATATGCCATTCAAACACCAAAGAATAATAAACAAAACCAGGGTAATGGACCCCAGGTGGTGTATAGGTACAGTAAGGGGACAGATCAATGCCAATCCAAAAGCAGTTACAATAAGCAACATCACAATATAACAAAAAAAATAAATAAATATTTTCAGCCATCAGCAGCATTTAAAATTCCGGCACCTCTGACTTCTATTATGATGACATGTTACACCGAATTTCACAATAGCTGAGGAAATGAATCATATAATTGGCTAGAAAAGCAAAAGTCAGTTTGAGTGCGATCAAAAGTCTGTGTTTCTCAGGAGACGTAACAGAAAACATTGCTAGGCCTGTCCGGAGCTCATCTGACTGCTGTTGCGCACGGCCAACACCAGATACGCTGAAACCGGAGCGCTTTGTATAGGAATTGTGCCTGCTGTTGTGTATATAAGTGTACATTTTGTGTATATATATATATACAATTATTTTCTCACGCATTATTGGCTTGAAATCCGAATCCGAGTCGTGGCCGTATTGCCTGTTTACATCATTCCCTCCGCAAAGCCGTAACATTTGCCAGAGTTGTCACAACATCAAAATGTGCAGAGAGACTGTGTTGAATTCCCTAAAAACCTCAAAAGCTTGAAAATTATTTCAATAATGCCAACATCAGGAACTTCAATTTGACTGACAGGCCATCCTCGGGAAGAAAAAGCATTTGTTTCAAATAACTTATTTCCAATTAAAACTTTAATTGACATCTTTGAAAACCTCAGAGACATTTGTGAATGGTCAGCTTAGGAGAGGACAAAAAAACCACACAGGCTGGTATTCTAACCGCTCATAAAACACTACTCCGAAACCGGATCTTCACTTTATGCGAGCTGAAGGATGTGGGTTGAGTCGACGGGGAGAAAAAGAGTGGGAGAGAGAGAGAAAAAGCAAATAATACAAGTCACAAAGTAGACTTGTGTGAGTTCAACGCTGCCCTCTGCAACCCTCCAAACACTCTAAATCATACAAATCCACCGAGATGCCCAGAGAAAAGGGCTCATTGAGGAAAACGAGCAGCCAAAATGTCTTTTTTTTTTTTTTTGGGGGGGGGGGGGGGGGGGGGGGGGTATGGTTTCATCTTCACTCACAACTGCAAATTATAAGCCTTATTCAAAAACGTATTTGAGGGAGGGGGTGGGGGGGGGGGGGCATTAAAAATGGTCAAAGTTGTGAACATTCATTTATTCATGTATGTATGTATATATGTATATATCTATCTATCTATCTATCTATCTATCTATCTATCTATCTATCTATGTAGAATGAACTACACTCATTCCAAAAATCAAAAACTATCAAACTATTCTCTTACAGTCACAGATTAAAAAAAAACAAAACAAAAAAAAACTGCCATATCTAAAATATATAAACTCTGAAACCAAGAGAACAATGACAGACAGAACAATGACAATGGTATACGATGGAAAAAAAAAAAAAAAAAAAAAATATATATATATATATATATATATATATATATATACATATACGTAATTACGATTAATCACATCCAAAATAAAGGTTATTGTGTACATAATATATGTGTGTAAACTGTGTATATTTGTTATGTATATGTAAAGATACACATACAGTATATTATTAGAAAATATTTACATGTATTTACATGTTTCGTAATGTTATATAATATTTATTTTATTTATATAAACGTACATACAAACATACATAAAACATATAGCAAATAAGATTGTATAAGTCAGAAATAAATAAATTAATTAATAAACAAACAAACATTTTTTCTATGTATTACTATTACATTACTGTAAGTCTTGGTTTGGGATAAAGGTCATCAAGTTTAACTATTTAGATATTCTAAGCTTAGGCTAAGCTTAGGAGTTTAAAAATTAAAATACAAATATCATTGCTTAATTTAGGTTCATAAGTTATTGTTAAAATGACTTTCTCTGTGGAGAAAATGATAGGAATTGTACATAAAATTTCAAACTGAACTAGGTTGCCTAAATATTTGTTTGAAAAGGCAGGTGTACTTCCTCCTCAAGCTCGTGCGCTACACCTCTGAGTGCGCTCGACTCTGGCCTGACCTCTGCAGAGCGTCCGAGAGGGCCAGCGAGCAGACCGCCGTGTGTCTTTGTGAGGAGGAGTTAATGATTATCTCCCGGCTGGACGAGGACTGTGGCGCGCTGCCAGTACAGTGCAGCAACGTCCCTCTTCTCTTTGTAGACGTTTCTAATCTGGTGAAAGCCTCTCCCCTGAGACCATCCCATGATAATGTCATAGACACAGAGGGTATAATAGAGCAATTTGTTTACCTTCCAAAGCCTTGATCTCTCTCAATCCTGCCTTTCTCTATCTCTCTTGCTCTTTCACGCAGAGCTCTGCACTGCTGGAGTGGGATGAGAACATATTGATCGGTGCTCTGGTTTCAATAGAGCACCGCAAATTAAACGCAATGGAAAACAAATTTGTTTCGGGATTGTCACTCTGTTGTTGAGCTAATACGTCCCAACTGAGATCCACTTAAGGGAATAGTTAACCCCAAAATGAGAATTCTTTCATGACTTACTCAGCCTTATGTTGATTCAAACATGTAGGAATTCATGTGTGATTTAGAATATTATTTCCTTAAAAAAAAAGTCCCTGTACTGCCCTGTCATTTCTCTGTCATCCTATTAAGATAAAAAGCCAAATAAATAAATAAATACATATATAAATAAATATATAAATAAATAAAATGCCTGGAGATAATGTTCTGCTTCCTGAAAATGGCAGTTAATTTTATCACAGAAAAAAAAAAAATATATATATATATATTTTTTTTTGTTGTTGTTTTTTTTTTACTTTTACTTTTTCCCCCACCTGTTACACTTCAAAAAAATGAATGACACTTAAAAAATAACGGGCCTAAAAATAGCTTGTAAATCCCTCATTATGCTATATTATCACCAAATCTTAGATTCAATCTTTTTGTCAACTTGTTTTCTTTCAATTAGTACAGGTTTTTACTCTTTTTGGAACTGATTGATTGTAGGCCTCATTGATCTGAGCTTATGCATCTTAGTTTTCGAGTGAATGTTGCCAAAATTATAAACAAATAATACTTTATTTCCACTCAGAAAAGCTCAGATCAATGCAGCCTATGATCAATCAAAAGTCAAAAAGTCAATATATTATTTTACAAATTTCCATATATATTCTTTTACTTCCATTGAACATAAAGAATCCATTCAGCAACAGTTTAGTAAGGCAGTTAAATTAGATGCTATTTACACAAAAAGTGTTCTTCTTGTCTGTCTGCAATGTTTTTATTTATTTTTTTTTATTTATTTTAAATTTTTGGATTATTTATTCATGCCAGTAGTTTCTGTTTTCATTAAAGGAACACTCCACTTTTTTTTGGAAATATGCTCATTCTCCAACTCCCCCAGAGTTAATAAGTTGAGTTTTACCGTTTTCAAATCCATTCAGCCGATCTCCAGATCTGGCGTTAGCACTTTTAGCATAGCTTAGCATAGATCATTGAATCCGATTAGACCAGTAGCATCGCGTTCAAAAATGACCAAAGAGTTTCAATTTTTTTCCCATTTAAAACTTCTGTAGTTATATCGTAACTAGTTATGCTACAGCTGGGGACTACTTTCAGGTGCTGCGTAATATCATTGCGCCTGCTGCAGCCATGGTACGGCAGCAAAGTTCCTTGATTATTAGGCCGGAATGAGAGTATAGTTCCTAGCCATACCGGTCTAAAAAATCGCAACTTTTCATTTTCCCTCAGTCTTAGTACACGATGTAACTACAGAAGAGTCAAGCTTTAAATAGGAAAAATATCGAAACTCTTTGGTCATTTTTGAACGCGATGCTAACGATCTAATCCGATTCAATGATCTATGTTAAGCTAAGCTAAATGTCCTACCGCCAGACCCGGAGATCGGCTGAACGGATTCAAAAACGGTAAAACTAAACTATTTAACTCTAGGGCAGTTGTAAAATGAGCCTATTTACAAAAAAAGTGGAGTGTTCTTTTAAGTAATTTATTGCATTGATCACAATAAATGTATGTGTAAAATGATTTTAAATATATTTGACTGTTACAGGTTATGATATGCAGTTTGTGGACTGTCAGCATGTACAGAACAGGCCCAACTGAAATCATGTGATCCATAGCAAATCAAACAGATCTAATGTGTCAACTAGCGGCAGCGCTAACTGACTAGTCGGCGCAACCCCTACCTTTACAGTCTGAACAGCGGTGGACTTGATACAAACTCACACCAACTCTCTTCAATCCCATCAACACCGTCGCCCCCACCAGCGCTCATTCCTGTTCCTGCTCTCATCTGCTTTTCAACAAGAGCAGTTTGTCAGGGTCAGAAAGCAATTCAAAACCTCTATTAATGAGTGAGAGAGAGAAAAGTGTGGTACGAGCAGGAGGAGGAGGCGAGGGGTGGGGTGCCTGCCATCAAAGCCGACAAGAAAAGAGGGCCAGGTGGTTGTGGGAATCTCGGCTCTTTTTGCAGAGATGGAATCTTCAGCGTAATTAACAGGCTGGAATCGGGGCCTTCTGAAGCCAGGAGGACAACCCCTCGGAGGGGACAATTTGCACTTTTACAAGAGCCACTGAGGGACGGGGAGAAAGGAGAGGAAAAGGGAAACTATGGCATCTTTTATGGCCGAGACAAAGCGCCGCATCCTTTCAAAGGCCTGTGCTGGAGCTTCCAGAGCAGAGGAAGAGCGGGTGAAATAAAGAAGAAGAAAAACACAAGAGAGAGAAGGGGGTAGGAGCTGAAGAAGTGGACAGCAGTCGGAAAAGGGGCACCGGTGCCAACATGCGGTTCACAGAGAAAAAAGGGCCAGGGGAAGTAGCCGAGAGGGTGCGGGGGGCCTGACATGCGGCCAACTTGTAGACCCTCCCAGAATTCAACAGCTCCTCTCATTAACATTATAGCACAGAACCAGCAACAGGCCTCTAAACGGACCTAAACTGGAGGCATGCACGCGTTTCCACGCTGCCTACTAGATGCGCCATAAAAAAATTGATTATTAAAGGTTTAGTTCACTCAAACATGAAAATTCTGTCATGAATTACTCACCCTCATGTCGTTCCAAACCCGTAAGACCTCCGTTCATCTTCAGAACACAAATTAAGATATTTTTGATGCATTCCAAGAGCTCTCTGTCACTCCCATAGACAGCAATGCAATTAACACGATCAAGGCTCAGAAACGTAGCAAGGAGATCAGTAAAATAATCCATGTGACATCAGGGGTTCAACCGTAATTTTACGAAGCTACAAGAATACTTTTTGTGTGCTAAGAATACAAAAATAAGGACTTGGTCACCCTGGCACCATTTTGGAGAGTATCATATACGTAAATAACGTATGCAACGTATGTACATGGATACATTGTTTACATTCAGATCAAAGCGTAAACAGTGTATCCGTGTATGGCGCTGCTGACACAGAACAGCATACATTGTTTACAAATGTGATACTCTCAAAAATGGTGGTACAGGGTGGAGGAGACGAACTGTCGAATAAAGTCGTTATTTTTGTTTTCTTTGCGCACAAAAAGTATTCTCGTAGCTTTATGATATTATGGTTGAACAACTGATGTGACACAGATTATTATAACGATCTCCTTGCTACGTTTCTGAGCCTTGATCGTGTTAGGAGCCTTGCTGTCTATGGGAGGATCAGAGAGCTTTCGGAATGTATCAAAAATATCTTAATTTGTGTGGCGAAGATGAACGATGGTCTTACAGGTTTGGAACGACATGAGGGTGAGTAATTAATGACAGAATTTTCATTTTTGGTTGAACTACCCCTTTAACACACAGATTAAAAACTGAAGCAACCTGGGATTGTAGCACAGATATTAATATGCATTAATTAATGGTCCTTTACTTCATTATATTACACTTCAGTGTGACATATTTTATTAAATTAGTCTCCACAATAAGTAATTTAACTAGAAAGTTTTAACAATCACTCTAATTCTCTGAGAATTAGCACCAATAACGACACAGAGGAACGATATCATTGGAATCACAGTTAGAATTACATTTTCCACCTGAAGAATGAAAAAATTTTGATAGTCAATCAGAATCTTTTGTCAGTTACACTCCAAATCCATTAGTCCTATTGTCGGAAGTAGTGCAAGCGAAGTACGTTTACTATATGTGATTTTGTTGTTTAGGCAGAATCAATCATTACAGTGGGTAACTTTTTTGTTTGTTTGTTTGTTTATGTTTACGCCGGCTGTGGACACAGTGTTATAATTGAATGTTATCGTATGCTTGTGTGAACGCTAATATAGTTATTGTTATAGTTATCTAGGCTACACTTTATTTTACAGTGAGTGCACTTACAGTGTGCTTACCCAAGAAAGTACCAGTAGTATATAGTAACTACATGGGTTAAGGTTAGGTTTAGGGTACATTCAGCATAAGTACCTCAGTCACTGAATTGCTATAATAAGTACATAGTATGTATATGCAGAGCAAGACTGTAAAATAAAGTGCTACCATTATCTGTATAGTTATCAATGGTGTGAACAGGCCTGTTATGTCAAGTGAGTAAGTCCTATACGCTAACAGACATTTCTGAGGATGAGAAAACAATTGGCAAGTTTGTTCCAACTTATAAAATGTTAGGCTTTTTTTAGCTCAGTTTTGGGGAGTAGACTAACTACAAGTAGCTATGCTACTAACAGTAACTCAGCAGTTTTCAGAACAGAATGGCATTTGCAGTAAAAAGCTACTTTTTTACAATGAGTATCGGTGTAGTGTGATAAAATCACACTGCATTGCATACACATATATTGAGGTAAAGAACAGGCTCACCTAAAATGTCCGCCACTTAAGCATTTAGAATGCCTGATTCATTTCTGAGAATCTGTCATTTCAGATAGTTCACTGAAATGTACCAGGTCCAAAAAAAAGAAAAACGATTCACTGATTATTTTTAAGTCTTCTTTTATGTTTCAGTGTACAAAATAATATGACCATATTTAGTTAAATGTTGCCACTGTGTATAAATGATGGTGTTTTCTAGTTTAATTGGTGGTTTTTAGTTTGGTACTTAAAGCTTCAAAAGTAAACAACTTTAAATTATGAGTAGCATATAGCTTCATAAAACACAGTTCCTCAACTCACAGTTCAAAGCTGCATTTTTTCAGAAGAAAGCATAACTTTTAAATGTTTGATGTACAATCGACTGAAGCCACGCTTGCCTCCGACTGACAAAAAGCCATATTCAGTTTTCCATTTCATTTGTTAGGACGCGTCAGACTCCAGTGTCAGATGGCTGACAGAGGCGGTGAAATATCCAGGGGTCAGATGCACTTCTGATAACGGCCCCTCAGCCTGACTGCCAGAGATGGGGCGTCTGCCCAGCACAACATGCCATTTGTTGTCCATCACTCAGACACTGCGAATTTAGCGCCGGCGCTGCGCTGAAAGGCACATTCACACAAGCTCACACACTGGATGTTTTTGCAATTCAATATTTTCACACACAGCCTCATCATTACGCTGGAACCGGAGCCTCACTGGAGAGAGCCTGTGCTTTCACGGACAGGCAAATCGCAGTTCGAGATTGAAGTTAATAGCCCATCTTGAAATGTTTTGCTGACTCCCTAAAAACCCCTTCTCAGCATTTCACTAACAATCTGATGAGGGCTTTAGTTTTAGTTTTTTTTCTTTTGACCGAAGAGAAAACACCCATATGCCACACGCTTTAGATCTAGCAGCCTATTGAAAGGTGACAATAAAGATGAGATTCTGCAAATATCCTCTGAAAATGCATCATAACTAAACCACATTATCTTAATCTTACTACGGTATTTAAAAAAAATAAATAAATAATTTTTTTTTCAAAAAAAAAAAAAATGTGTCCTGTATAAAGGTTTTAAAATGATTTTTAATATAATTTATTAAACAATCATTTATTTTAGGATCATTTATTAAATGAAGATTAATGAGCCTGAAACGTACGTAAAGTTTCAGCGTTCACCTGTTAAAAAAAAGAAAAAAAAAAAAGAAAACGGAAATGCTGTTCTGCGATTTTGAGAATCATTTATTGAACTATTTTAGGATGATTTATTGAATGAAGATGAATGAGCATGAAACTTACATGAAGTGCAAGAAAGTGGCCAGGTTGGTGTGTGCCAGTAATGATTTGCTTAGGATGTCGGCCTTAAAGTGGTTAAAGAAAATGGCGTCAGCTTGAGGTTTTATATATTTTTCCAGTAAGCCGCACTGTAGTTAATGAAATTTAACACACCAATAGTGCTGCCTCTCCCTCGAGAGCGAGAGCTTCATAACCAGTGTGCCAACACTCTCGTTTTTTATGAAAACAAATTGCAGCCAGAGAGATGGACTAATTGTGTTGCGACGCCGAGCAAAGAGAAACAACCGTTCACGTAATTAAGCCAATTTTCAGGGACAAAAATAGTTGAAGGGGCAGTAAGCAAGAGCATTCATCTGGTACACGCCGCACGATCCCACCCCTCGCTCGTGAACAAAGAAAAGTTAAGCATTAAGCAAATATAGTCTGAGAAAGTCACTGGATAATGATGGTTCAATTACAGTGGATCCCAGCATACCGCACCGTCCAATTATGAGAAATGATGATGGGCTGACAGAGGGCTTTGGAAACATGAAAGACATCTTTATCAAAGCAAATCTAAGCACTCTATCTCTAAAGTAGAAAACGACTCTAGCGCTCCCATTACAGCACGTCATCCCATCTTAATGAGACAGAGCTGCCCATCTTCCCCTGTAATGACAAAAGATGGAGGACAGAAGATGAGTTCAAAAGATAAATGTGGAGGCCAGGCCCTTTGAAAATGCGTTTGCTGCTAAAGTTGAAAGTGAGCGGCGAGCGGTAATGCTCGGCTCGAGTGGCCCACCGGGGAATGACATCCACTCTCTTATCGCCAAAGGATGCAACATCAAGGTCTGGCCAAACAGCCCACAGTAGCTGTGCTGATGCATGGGAACTTCAGCGGGGAATTACGTGTGTGTACAGTGTGTCCTCACTGCGAGGGTGAACTTCCACTCTAAACATCCCCAAAACAACCAGCCTAGCCTGCTTGGATATATAGGAAACATGTTCACTTCCAAGAGAGAATTATGTTGTGCATTGCTACAAGGGATTTTAAAAAAATGAGGAATTTCTCTCCAAATATTGAAAACAAATTCCTGAGTATGTTCATTTCAGTGCATGTAAATTAACCCCCCAAATATTATTATCCCCCTTGTTGTTTTTATAAAACGAACAAACACAGTCGTGAGAAATTCTTCGACTTCGAGCTCAGCTTTTGCTGAATGTAGATCGTCAATAACAATATTAATTTGGCTCGCCATTGAAACGTGGCACAGCTGGGTGCCTCGAAATGTTGGATGGAAACTTTCCTGGCGCTTTTTTCTGGGCAGGAGTTACGACACCAAGACGTTTTACGGCCTAAAATTAGCAACCCTGAACACATGATGCAGGGTTAATTATTTCTCACAGTCCTTCCCGGTGGGTGTACAAAGCTGCTTTTTCCTTGTACAGTATCGACCGACTCCAGCAACAGAGCTTTCTGAGGTCGTAATGCAGAAGAAGTTTCAGTGTGTAAGGTTTTTTTTTTTGTTTGTTTGTTTTTTAGCCAGAAGTGCTGCAGAGC
>CM077248.1:5046927-5121927 GCA_039654775.1 Spinibarbus caldwelli
GAGATCTCCACACTCTCTCTGTGCGTCCTGGGGTCCATGAGCAGTGCTAGAGCGCCCACTATTTCAACAAGCAGGAATATGATTTCACAAGACCTGGAACCACTCAATAAAAAAGTTACTATCCCTTTCGACAACTCTTCGCTAACTTTCGTGTAACAATTCTCTACGGTTTCTCGACTTCGCTAAAACAAGAGAGTGAAACAACGCGGCGTGGAAACGCGCTCCTGACCATTTCAGCCAAAGCACCATCACTTATACAAGAAACTTCTGAACAAGCACACCACGGCAGCATCTGGTCTACAGGGTGGACGCCGCGGATCACGGAGAGTTTGAGCGATTTCAATGCAATTGAAAGCTGAAAAACAAACGCACCGGACAAAGACGCGCTCTCAGCAGGAACTGATCAATGAAAATGACACTTTGGTGATGTGCGCTAGGGTTCAAAGTACCGCGCGGCCGCTCGGAAGCGAAAGAAGCGCAAGAGGGACCTACTTTTGGCCAGTTTTCTCGCCCTCGCCTTGGATCTCATCTTGTCGGCTTGTAGATTCCTCGCGTCCTCCTTGAGCTCAGAAGCAGCAGCAGCGCTATCTTCATCTCACGAGCATTGTCAGTTTGGACACCTTCGCACATGCGCACAGGCCATTCAATCTGACACCCTCGTCAGGGCCAAAAAACTTTCCAATGTATTCATCATCATCACTTTTTGTCCTATCGTGTCTCCTTTAGATCACTTATCTCTTTCCCTCCTCCTCCACTCGCTCCGCAACATCTCGGATCTCCCCCCACCTCCCCTTCTTGAGCTCTTGAGGAGGAATAAGTGCTATTTTCCAGGGACCTGCGGAATCCGGCGCGACGCTGGACATTAGATCCTGGATGGGGTCAAGGTCGCAGCCCTCATACGCAAGGTGATCGCGAACATACACCCGAACAACAAGCAACGATTTTAAAACGTGAAAACCTATTGTTCCAAAATGTGCAATTGTGTAAAGCGTATTCCTTTACTAAATAAATTATTATTATTATTATTATTATTATTATTATTATTATTATTATTATTGTGTAATTATTATTCAGGTCGGTCACACCTAGAAAATAAAATTAAATGAATGTTCTCTTGGCATATCACTTACTTTTAACTGTTATTGCCTATTTTATGGTAAAATCATATGTACATGATGTGAGAGCATTGGCGAGTGCCTTATATTTCTATATAAAAAACTATTAACATTATTAATTTAGGTGAGCTCTATAAATAGGTAAAAGGTGTGTTCAGTTTCAATGTTGCTATTGAGAGCCAGCAGACGGCCAGGAGCTCCCGCGTGCGTGCATTTGTGAAAGCTAGTGTGTGTGTGTGTGTGTGTGTGTGTGTGTGTGTGTGCGTGTGTGTGTGAGGAGAAAAGAGTAGAAATACTGTATGTATGAGTGCATGCGTGGGATCCGCGGCTAGAAGGTACGCATATAAACTCTCTCTTGAAACAATGCACTTTGGCTCTTGTTTGGGTCTTTGGTCTATATTAGGTTTTGTACATCAGTATTGGTATATACGAATTCGTGGCAGTTTATGTGCAGGTAAAGCAAGCATGGAAAGGCAAGGCAACCGCTTCGCTCATGTAAGTATGATTCTGCTGAATTATTTGTTAGGTATACGTGTAACAAAGCGTATTACATCTAAACTGCAGTCATGTTTGCATGTGCACAATCGTCGCATTTTAACGGTCATTGTAAAGGCTGTAGGCGTGCTGTCAGAATCAAGCCACAGCAGTGCAATAGCAGGCTCGACATCTGCAGTTATTTTCTGCATTTGGCATGTAATATAGGTCCTGTAGGACACATCAAAAGATAGCGAGTTAATGTGATGCGGAAAGATACTGTCAGAAATTAGAAGGATAGCGTTTTTTGCTAACTCAACTAGTAGTTAAATATGCATTTGCATTGTATTATTTTTTTTATTATTTTTTTTTTGTATTATTAAAAACTAAATAATACATGCCGCTGTAATGCAATTGCATATTATTATTATTATTATTATTATTATTATTATTATTATTATTATTATTATTTCTCTCTTTTTTTTTTTTTTTTTTTTTTTGGAATTCACAGTGCGAGCTTAAGATAAGTATATTAACAGTTGTTATTTATAATTTCTCTTTGTAATCAGAAGACCATTCTGCAATAAAACTGATCTCATTTTGTCACCAGATCCCGTGGGAGCACATGGGCTCATGCAGGTGCCTTTCAAGACATTTAAAGCAGCCATTAACAGTAATGCATATCCACTAACTTTGAGGGCTGTCAGTCTTTTTCGTTGATATCATTCCCGAGCGATGGGCAGTTATATGTAAGCTACTCACTTCTGCTTTTATAGTGAAGATGACATTGAAGAAGACCGAGCTGTTGGTGTATTAAAAACAATATGATTATAAACTCGTGCACATAAACATATTGTGAAATATGTCTAAAACCACTCTTAGGAGAATATTTATTTTTTTTCTCAAATAAATGTAACAGGCCGTATGAAGCACGTAACTACAGGTTTATGTGCGTAATTATCTTCTCCGAGAGCGAGAGGGTGGATTGCCGACTTTTGATTTTGTGCAAACAAACTCCAGAGCCTATTTCATTCATAAATGAAATAATTCGCACTTTATTTGGCGCATCTGATTTTTTGCTAATTAAAGAGGTTAAGATGGATTAACAGGACAAATTGCTTTAAACATTTAAATGTACATATATTTAAATGTACCTGCCGCTACCCGCTCTGAAGGAAGAAGTGATCTTGTTACTACTCCTCCCACTGACAAATGACATTTATTGGTTTATTTACTGACTCCATATTACACGTTTAATAGGTAAAACCTTCTCTTGTCAAGACACATCCACTAGATATAAACATAGAAGTTCATTAAACTAAATACGTAAAATAGATACAAAAATTCTGAGTTAATTTCATTGAGAAAAAGAAGACAGCGAATGCTTTTTATTACACAACATTTATTGGGTATAGCATATTAAAACGGTGGCATTGTTTAATTACAAGTTTTTTTTAAATATTTAGCCTAAAAACTCAACTGTTGTTTTTATTTTAGTGCGATTTAATGCACAGATCTATTGTATAAAACAATGTGCCACTTTTTTTTTTTTTTTTTTTTTTGTGATTGCTTGCCATTTCTCCATTCCTCATAAAACAATTCAAATGAAAATCCCTCTCACGCACTGGGCTGTACATTTATTTATTTATTTATTTTTCTTCTTCTTCATACGGAGCAACACCTTTGTAAAGGCATTTAACTGTAATTACACTTGTAAAGAAAAGTGTTGCTCCTCATCACTAGCTCATTGGGGAATAGTTTTCTGCGTCATTTAAACGTCTGCCTTTTTACGAGCTCCTGGAAACGTGATGGCCATGTAACCACGCATTTGGACTATTTTCTTTCCAGATTGTTGCCATTTTCCTGTGGTTTAGCACAGGAAGGGAGGGATGCTGGCCCAGACCCCGGAAGAGAGGTGTTCTGCAAACCAGGCCTCGGTAACATCCACCTTGAGAACTGCTGTCACAGACGGAGATTCTGTCCTCTCAAATAATTAAGGACAGAATTTAAGAGGTTTGTCAATTGAGTATCAAATCAATAACTAGCCTAAATAACTGCCTGTAATTTTAAACGTATTAACTCATGATATGTTTGAATATGTCTACAGTTGTAGGCTAAGTGAATTTTTATTAAACATACTAAGTCAAATAAAATGTATACAGGTACCATTGTCTCATTGTCACTGTGTTCGGTTCAATGCATTCTGTAACACTTCAGTGTTTTATACTGTTCTATTTCGGGATAAAATTATAAAAAGAGGAAATCTAACAAATAAGGAAGTTATTTATTTATTCATTTATTTATGGTAATTATGTGGTGACTTTTGGATACAACAGGCTGCAAAAATGTAAAAAGTCATTAATCGCCACACAGTGTTTTGTACCATTATTATTGTTATTATTATTATTATTATTACATTTTTAGCAAATGTTACTAAATTAATTAGACCAATTAACTACATTAATGGGGAAAAAAATAATACTAAATAAAAAACTACTAGGCCTACTACTAATTTCCAGCTAATCGTAAAAGACAATACAGTAAAAAAACAGATAAAACATTACGTATAATAATATTGCATACAAGAAAAAAATAAAATAAAAAATTAATAATAATAATAATAATAATAATAATAATAATACACTGCTTAGAATTAAAACTGATTAGATGGAATTAGATGGATACGAACTCATGTTGTTTTTGCTATACATTCGTTGAAAGCAGATGAAACCAAATCTTTATTCATGGTAGGAAAGGGCTCGGCTTATGTGTTACGCACTGATAGGATCTCACCACACTCAATATGTGAAATGATATCCACCCAACAGTGGCCACAGTCAGAAAACACGGGGGAGAAACCCACTTGTTGCGACAAATACGGCTGCGCTCTGATCTCTACATGCTAATACAGTGGATGTAATGGCAAAGTAAACACAATTTCGTGATGACTGGGCTTCAGGCAAGTCCCCCCCCCCCCCCCCCCCCCCTCCCCCCCCCTCTCTCTCTCTCTCTGCATTGCACACACACAATCCCACAGAGTTTGTGTGTGCGAGTGTTACACTGGGGGAAAGAGGGAAATCAGAAAATTGGCAAAGGTACTCAATGGCTGTAGTAACAAAACAATATCAAAGAAGGCAAAAGTGGTGGGTGCCGTAAACACTTTGAGAATGGAGAGGTGAGGCAGAGTAATTGAAAACAAAAATGCACATGTAGAACACTTGCAAAAGCTGTTTTACAGATTGCGCGTGAAATCAAACTTAAGTAGGCCTACATAACTGACTATTAAATATATCGGCTATTACATAGTATGAAGTAATATAGTAGGCTGCTACATTTGGATTGGTGACACGCCTTTGCTCTTATAACGTAAGACACTCGTGCTCTGTCTACCACAGCTAATGAAACCGCGGGAGCAACTACAGTTAAGTTCCCTGGATAATTATTAGCCATTAATTGGGTTCAAGACCTTGAGAGTGTATGGGAAATAGGAAATCTGACCACTAATCCTAGACAGAGTTTTTTCCTCCGTTGTCCCTCGTTCAAAGCGAAGGACTACAGGCGCCATGGGCTACTTAATGCACACTTATAACCTGCAAACACGATAATATAACCTAAAGCATAACTTCAAATAAATTATCTCAACATCCCAACACAATATATACACATACAACATAAAATAATCCATACAAACAAATTACACATACACGATTACCTAAGATATAAAACACCTGATCTAGCCTATCTATAAAACATAACCTACATACACAATGACTACATCACAAACTAATCCACACATGACTTAAAAACACAGTTTCTACACATACAACATAACACACACATCGCCTAAAAAAATTACCTAATGCAGTAAATTATTGTCAGTTAAAAAAAAATTAATAAATAAATAAAAAATGTAGCTACAGAACATTTTGTTTTTGAAAATTTACATGGATTCTAATATGTATCTCTCTTTTTTTTTTATTAATGCTTATATGTCTGTGAACATCAACATTTGATTTCGCGCCACAGTGATCAAAATCATTTTCTAGTCTGTCATTGCCGTAAGAGTGGTGTTTTATGTAGCAAATTTAAATAATACAATGATTTTGTTTGTGTAATAACAGTGTCTTAAATTTAACAACGGCGTAGCAGCTGTAAAGCAGAGCACAGCCTCCTTCATTTGATACATGTATAAGTCATAAGTCTTGAATAAGCGGCATATGGCATGTTACATTAATTAGCCTATACTGCAATGCTTCACCCGTTTTCATTACGCATCTTCATAACCGCTTGTGATTAATTGCGCTGGAGGAAATTGCGTTAAGTGCTTTTTCTGTCAAAATCTCGTCTCGGAAAGGTAAATTTCGTTGTTGTCGTTGTTATTGTTGTCATCTCTGCAGATGAAAAGAGACGGAGTCTGGAGACTTCATGGAAACGCACATGTGAGGATCGCCCGAGGCGAGCAAAGAAAATTACCCCGCGCAGAAACGACCCTAATATGATGTGATCAATCACTCTGTCCGCGGGAACACCACACTCTCTTTACATCACAAATATGTGCTCATATCGGCAAACAGGAAGATGATCAAATCATCTGTTTTCTGATCGTCTTGTAGGGTCAAAGCAGGCGTGGATTCCAAAAATAGAAATTCATACATGATTTTTACAACAACTATTGAAAACACAAAAAATAAAAATAGATGCTTTATTTGTATTTATTTTATTTATATTTAATATAGGCTATCAATAAGCAAATAAACGATTTAAAATAAATGTAAATATTTTAATACAAATAAATTTAGCCTATTATTATTATTATTATTATTATTATTATTATTATTATTATTATTAATAATAATAATAATAATAATAATAATAATAATAATAATAATACACCTACTGATTAGTAAATGTTTCATTTTATTATCAACGTTTAAATGCTAAAGTAAAGTAAAGCCATAAAGTAAAGATCTCGAAAAAAATATTATTTAACATACTCCAATTATGAATTCATTATACTTCCCGCTACAACCATTATTTATTTATTTATTTATTTATTTATTTATTTATTTATGTATTTGTTTGTTTGTTTGTTTGTTTGTATTTATTTATTTTATAATCAAATTTACCATCTGTTAGAAATTAAAATACGTGCAGGTTTTATATTAGTGAAATTCAGTAAAATTACTGAATTTACCGATCAGTAAAATTTAATTGATTCGAATCACGGGCAAACTCTTAAATTAGGCTCTGCTGATATTCTTAATATTATACAATCTTTGTTTAGGCGTCATTATTTTTTAATATTCATATCAACATTAATTATTTAGATTAATTATTTATTTTTGCATGCTATCTACCTTTATTTAAAAATAGTAATAATAAAAATAAATAAAGATGTTTATGAGTGGCACAGAGAGGCACAGTAATTGTGTTATGCGGCAAATTTCAATATTCCCCAAGTAGGACATTTACTGTGTTATTCTGATGAGAAGGTCTAAATGAAAAGGTTAATTAATCATTTATTACATTTAAGAGCTGTGTTCAATAACATTTTGTTTTTGCTCAATATTACACACGGGGTAAATGGCTCGAGGGCATCAGCAGAAGTCTCGGATCCGAATCGGACAGGAGGGAATAAAGTGCTTGTGTCAATGGTGCGTGTCGGGACACGTGATGTTTGAAAACCTCACTCACACAACTCATACAGCTTGATCGATCAAACACATTTTGCCATGAATCGGCGATTCCGAGTCAGATGTGCCACTCTAGCAGAAGATAAGAAACACATCTACATAATTTGAGTCTTTATTCTATGAATAAAGTGTTGGAGTATATTGCGCAGCCTATGTAGCCAACAATAGAAATTAAATAGCGTAACAACAGTTTTACTTTTCATTGTGGGATTTTTCACATATTTAATCAATGCATATTATTTAATATGTTCTTGCAACCCTTCCAAACCCTTCACAGGCAATACACCATCTTTATTTATATAGCTAGGCAAAACACGTGTACACTATTATATCTATAGGCTAACATAACAAGACTTGGCAGAGGGGGTTGTTGAAACGTCTGAATATCTGAAGTATGAATGGCAACATTAATTAATTTAAACACTAACCAAAAATCAAAGTCCCCCTAATGAATTCATGGCTCCGGCTGAGTGTTGACTTTGACTTGCAGATGGGACTGCATGAGTGGCTCATAAATGGAAGAGAGCAGGTTTCAGTGAAAGACCTCTCAATGTTGCCCTCCTCTTTTTCATCAGCCCTTCCTGGAGTGACTGTGCATAGTTTCCTTTTGATTAGGACCATCTCCTCACCAGACGTCCCTGCAAAATCAACACATTTGTGTTTTTGCATACATGGAGGCCTGAAAGTCACGACAGGAGCTAAAACATCATTAGGTCAAGCATGTAAAGACATGGGGTAGATTAAAATAAGTGAACATTTGTGTACTGGTGACTCCAATGTGGTTATTCAGCTAAACAAAATAAATAAATAAATAAATAAATAAATAAATTTCAAGTTTGAGAACCAATTCTTACTATTAACTAATTATTAACTATGACTTTTGCATTAATAAACTCTTAATTACTGCTTATATTTAGTAAGGTAGTTATTAAGGTATCTAAAATATGGACATGCAGAATAAGACATTAATATATGCTTTATAAGCAGCCAATATGCTAGTTATATGCATGTTAATAAGCAACTAGTTAATACTGAGAATTGGTCCCTAAACTGAATTGTTCTCAAATTTTCCTTATTTTTTTTTTTATATTTTGCTGCTGAAATAGCAACAAAATGAAGACAAAAGCAGTTTGCAGCCATTGAAGAGCATTCACAGAGGAGGAACCCATGCACATGTGCTCGTGAGGGAACGTCATGACAGTTGACAAATATGTAACGAACACAAAGAATACCAAACCAATGCAAATGCTAGAGAGACATGCCCTAAAACACACTCGCACAAAGACTCTAACAGACACCTGCACCGAAACACACACAGAAACACACACTCTCTCAGTAGTAAATCACTCTTATTGTCCCTCATTTAAGCTGAGGACTGCCTCACGTTGCTTATGCACTGCTGGGATTAAGACTTGAGCTGGTTGAGCTGGGCTGCTTATTTACCTGTTTATGAGTTTTATTAGGCAGTCGATCTGAGGCAATGTGCGTGTGACAGCAAGATTAATCAGCCTGCTGCTCCGGCCAAACTACACATCACAACACACATGCAAACACCTCACTCTCTGCCGCTCATTTCCTCTCAACCCACAGGTAGATAGATTTCTACTGCTCTGAGGAGAATGCATCCTGAAGACAGGATATGTATGGGGTTTTCAGTTTGCTCAAAATGACTCAAAATGACAAGATATATTGATTTACTTTAAGTTGGTCACACTTTATTTTAAGGTCCAATTCTCGCCATTAACAAACCATTAACTATGACTTTGGCCTCAATAAACTCCTAATTTGCTGCTTATTAATAGTTAGTAAGGTAGTTGTGAAGTTCAGGTATTGGGTAGGATTAGGGATGCAGAATATAGTCATACAGAATACATGCTTTATAAACAGCCAATATGTTAATAATATGCATGTTAATAAGCAACTAGTTAATTGTGAGAATTGTTAAAGTGTTCCCTTTAAGATCATACTGAGAATGTAAGTGGGCACAATTATCGTTATCCAGTTAAAATGCACTCAAATGCATTTTTAATTAAAAAGAACATTAGAAAGGAAATGTGCAATGCATATTTTCAGTCTTTAAAACATTCTATAAAAGCAATGAGTTGTAAAAAAGTGCTCTAAAATTAAGATTTTAGAAATGAAATGCATTAAAGAGGGAGTTCAGCAATCATAGTTAATTTCCCAATGCATAATTAACTGGAAAACTGAGTGAGAGTTTTGATTCCAATCTGTGTGATGAAGCTTGAATATCTCACATTACAAATTCATCTTCAGAATACAACACGTTAACATCGTCCATTTCCAGGAACGCTCAACGTTTTTGCCAAATATCAGCTTTTGTATTGTATTGCTTTGATTTGCTGCAATCTGAAGCAGTTCTTTGAAGCAGTGTTTGGACACTGTGCTCCATGCATAAACATGTCAGAATATCACTGCATTAGATAACAAAATACCAAACCCAGTCACATTTATTTCAATGAAAGCAAACAAAGCATTTCACAAAAAGACATTTGTTAGGTTTGAAATGATAAAACAGTAGATAGACTGATCAAAAAGAAGACAAAAACTATTTGGACTCTTTCTGGTTGTCAAACATGATCATAGTTCATGTGATGAACTACACTTGCGGTTACTCGCCGAGGACACTGAAAGTCACTGACAAACCAGCTGATTAAAATTCATTGCAAAAAAATGAAAAGTGAAGCTCTGGTTGTGCTTGTTTGATATTTTTAAATGCAGACATTTATGCATTTTTAATTGTGGCTTTTAAGTGTTCAGATACTTTTTTGGGGCCACTGTGCTTTGAGGTATTTTTAATTTAAAAGGTGCTGCAGTGTGCAGGGACTGCTGTTAGTGTCTAAAGACTGCCCTCCTGTGTTCCTCACACAAAGTGATTCAGTTTGTCCCACCACTAACTCTACCAGTTCAGCATTCCTTCTCCTCTCCCTTCATTCCCATGTGGGAAACACCCCCAGCATCCCAGGCCACTGTGTAACATTGTACACCGTGTGTTACATTGTTTCAGATTCCATCCTATACCTCCAATGATCCTCGCTTATGAAGAACATGAATCCAGAATCAGCATTACCATGAACTGATGCTCAAATAACAACAATCTCCAGATGTGAGCTGTGAAGAATCTGTTATGTAAAGAATATTGTTGGGTTCTGGAAAAGAACAGGTTTTACCCCACCATTTGTCTCAGGTGTCAGATTGGAGTTCAGTTTATATCTACCTAAATAAAATAAAGAAGGAAGACCAATCAATTTCAGTTACAAACATGAGCATCATAATTTAACACAAAGAGCAGAGGAATGAACAGATTAAACCTGCAATGAACATTATACAGATTAGGAAAACTGACAAGCTGGTGCCAGGGCAATATCTTATTTCCCGAATAAGATATTTTGTTTGAATCTAATGCATGGTGTAGATTTAATATTACTGAGAGAATAAACAGAATGTATTACATTGAACGTGTTTTACACTCTTTCTTCCATCATGCTCAAGTAGCTATCCAAACTGAGTTTAAGCAGGCGTTCAGAGGAGAGATCAGCTCGCAGAAGAGGAATGTTGTATCTACACGTGAAAACGAGGCTGCCATGGCCCTGGATGGCTTAAACTGCAAAACTCATGTCCTACCTACCACACAGCCTGTGAACTCTCCAGCGCTTTACTCAAAAGCACGGCTTTAAGAACAAGCCCTCTTGGCTATTATGATTATTCTGTGTGACAAATGCAGCCTGGAGACGACCATTTTTGGCGGTGCAGTTTCGCTTTTCCTGAAAGATACACTAGCCTTTGCTCATAAAAAAGAGTTGTTGATGTTTAAAAAATGAAAACGCGCTCAAAGCATTAAACGCAGATGGTCTGGAGTCGGTGTGTGAGGGACGGAGGCAGAGCAAAAAGGAAAAGTGAAAGAGTGTGAGGGGGAAAATGAAGTGTGAACAAAGAATAAATCTTTCTGCAAATAGCCCATATTTATGTACTTTTTCTCCACTTTTCCAGGATCGAGTTATGCTTTGCTTTAATTAAAATGTATTTCTCTCCGAGAATGCGGCATGTTGATGGACCCGACCACGAGCCATCTGATGCCAACCTGTCAGACCTTTATTTAGCCTCGACTCGATCCTTGCAAACGACACTACCATTAATCAACATTCTTGCCACCTTTCCTCTCCTATTTCCAATTTATTCACAGTTTTTCTTTCTGAGGGACTAGATTTGTCCAAAGGGTGGCCGAGAGAGTGAATCTCTTAAGTCTTGAATCAACAACACCTTCCAAAACCAACTCAGGCTCATTAGAAAACATTTTTGCGAATGTACCTAGAGGCTACGTACATTTCGCTGCAAGTTACAGCTGAAATGAACACTAGAGACAGTAAAACACCAACAACTTGCATTTCTTTTCACATAAATTACGATTTCAGAGGCACTAGGCAAATTATAAATTAGTCTAAGGAAAACTCGTTTTCGCGTTTTTTTTTTTTTTTTTTTTTGCACACTGCTATAGCCTATTTATTATCTGCTGAAAAGTTTTGAAATATCTGCTCAAAACTCCTTTATAGTAAATATACTTTAAAAGTGTTAAAGTGCATGATTTGTAAACTAACACATTTTAATGTTTGCATTAAAACATCCAGGTTTTTCGTCAAAAGAACTCTTGTGAAAAGAAACGGTCAAATGCACGGTTATGTTTCTTTAACAGTTTTGTTTTGGTTTAGTGAAAGAAGTAGCCTACATTATTTTTAAGTGCTATAAAACAACACTAGAGTCACAACATTAGAGTCACTCACCGGACATTTCAATTCTGAATTGCTACTATGCGTGGATGAACCAACATAATAATATGTTCGCATAGTCACTTTTAGCTTTTTTTTAACCCGCTTTTTAGCGCCACTCACTGGATATTTTGAAACTGTTGCGAAAGAAGCAACTTAATATAATTTTGCCTCAGCAACCAAACCAAAACAAAACCAAACAATAGAAAGAAACTTTTTCCCCTTAAAATGTTAAAATTTGGAACAAGGTTTTAGGTGACTGGTGACAAGGTAACTACTTAACCCTTTAATAGAAGGATTTTGACTTTTTTTTTTTTTTTTTTTTTTTTTTTAAGAAAGACTGCACAACTGGACCACACATGGAGAAGACTAAACTCTAATGTGTGCAATGTCAAGGATTTGCTCACTGAAGCTTCCAAATCTGAGCCTGGCCCGGGCTGTCGGGAGCGCGGGATTGTGGGTAATAGGGGCAGCTTTGTGCCCGGTCAGCCCTGCCGGACACACGTTTGAGTGAGCAGACACAGGGCAGCATCTGTGCGTCCAGACCAGGGACTATGCTTTCTTTCCCCAAGAGCTCTAAACTCTTGTTGACAGACGAATCTTCGACTCCCTTCTCAGAGTCTCCTTCTCTTTCTCTCTCTCTCTCTTTCAAAAGATCAACTGACCTGATGGAGAAGATCCTGTTCTGTTCTGTTACCCTTCACTTTTTGGCATCGGTGTGTGTGCATTTCCGTCAACCGAACTCTGTTATTTTCTACTCCGAAACTCCTGTTACCGAGGAGAGGGTTCAGAATCTTCTACCTTACAACTTTTATTTTTACCTTATTACCTTCTTCCTCTCTTCCCACCTCTGATCTCTTTCTTTCTCCCCCCTTCATCCCACTCCTGAAAGAGCATCTCTGGCCACACAATGAGGGGCGAAGGGGGGGAGAGGAGGAATTCGCCGGCCTGGGACTGCACCTGGATGCCCAGAAAGGCCGGTCCTGCTGTGAGGAGCTATTGTTCGGCATGTCAGCGGCTCCCTGTTCTAATGTCCCTGTATATCATCATTGTGATTATGTCAGATGACTGGGGTGGCCCCTGCACCATGGAAGGCTTAAATGTGGACCCCGAGTCCCACTGGATGAAATCTTAGCACTTAACCCCAGCTATGAGCATTGTGTACCGCGGGAGGGGTTTTCTCTTTCCTCCTCTCTTGCTCTATCCCCATTTTTTCACCTTCTCCTATTCTTTTAAAAGGCTTTACTCGCTTGACCATTCATTCTGTCTTTTACAGCTTTTCTTTGTGATTTTTTGCCCCGGTTCAGTGTGGGACAGGAAATTCAAAAGCACCTGTCTCCTCAAGTTCCACATTATGTTAGAAAGCAGTGCAAAGGTCACGCCATCAGGTCAAAATGCTATTTTCTTTTACAAAGATTTCACAAAATGTAAAATGAAAAGAGGCTAAATATATTTGAATGTGTGTTTACCATTCACAGTTTAGTATTTGTAGTGTGCATGTGAATGTGAATGTGTGAAATTGTAAAATTGTTAAAAATTTAGTGTAAAAAAAAAAACAACTAATCTAGTCATCTTGATTTAGTCATATTAAATAAGATTTTTACAATGTACAAAATAGCCTATCGCTTCAATCATAATAAAATACATGTACTGTACATTAATTACTTACATTTCAGATATAAATATCACTTTTTATTTCTCCTCTTTCCTACTACTTGCATGTGTGTTTGGCTCAGTGTTATTTTTTTTAGGATTACTGATAAACTAATGTAGTTTGATTTGTATTTGTTATCTATTTTAATTTTAGTTAAAGTTGGAATAATGTTTGTCATTTTATTATTTACTTTGTTTGTTTGTTTTGTTTTTATTATTATGTATAGGTTTTTTATTAAGTTTTACTTTTATTTAATTTGAGTTATTTTAGTACTTCAACAAACTAAATGGAAATGAAATAATATATATGTTGAATTTATATTGAACGTGTGTGTGGTTGAACATACACATATGTAGTTGTTTTTCGGTGTTTGGCTTAGTGTTATGTTAGAATCATTATTATACTCTTATACCTTTTGTTCTTTAATATTTTGTATTGTTTTTAGCTTTATTTTTTTGTTTTCATTTAAATGTTAAGTTTTGAAATTTTGTTGTATGCATTAGCTTTTAGAGTTGGATCTGTTTTAGTTGTTTTAATACTACAATTGATTGCTTCTGTTGTCCTCATTTGTAAGTCGCTTTGGATAAAAGCGTCTGCTAAATGACTAAATGACTAAATGAATGAATGAATGAATGAATTTCTGCTGCAAATTAATTCATTTAGATTCAAGTAATTCATATAATGCTTCTCATCCTAAGAATTTTATTTTCTAATTACGCCTGTATATAGCATGTTTTTATTTTCTCTGCATGTTAAAGCATCTCTTTTGCTGAGAAATAAAAAATAAAAACATCTTTTTTTTCTTTGAAAAATAACTCTTACTCCAGAACTCTTGTCCCTTGTGTATCTGACTTGATTTCCCAAGACTTAGCATGGGACAACCCAAATTCATCATAACACCGCCTCCAGTGCGCTTACTGAAAGAAAACATGCTTGCATTATTAAATAAAGAATATCTTATAGTCATTCCTCCAAAGTTGCCCTTCCTATAATGTAAGAATGATCACCTTGTCTGAAGTATGATACATTTGATACGATTATAACTCACAACAACATCTACATGTTTAGTAGGGGGCTACTAAGCAATGGCTATTTTTGGTTCAAAATAAGATACAGTAGTCATGTTCTCATAAAATTACACTTAAAATGTTTGATCACAGTGTCCAAGTTGATGTTTTTTTTTTTTGTTTGTTTTTTTCATATAATTACAATTAAACAATAATAACAGAAAAATTCTAATTGTGTCATTGTTTATAAAGATGCCTGTACATGCACATTTTCTTATTAATAGTATAAAAATGAATGTTGGTAATATGTGGGTAATATGAACATTGTAAAAAATAATTGTCTTGCTGGAATTTAGAAGCTCTACTCTACATACTTCCGTCTGTGTTATGTTTAATGACTATAGAGACTATAGACTATATAAGACTGAGTAAGTGTGTAAACTTTTGACTGATAGTGTATGTCAATACAGAATAGTAATGTCATTAATGAGATTTACATGTGTGTAAAATGGACACTGTGATGTAAAACAGTTACCGATTTAAGCTCATGAAATTCGACATGAAAACAAAGACTCAATTTTTCAGCAGCAGCACAATAAAAACGTCCTGTTGTGTCAAAGGTGAGTGGGCAGGTCTGGGAGGTGAGCGGCTGCAGCGGGTCTGTGACGTGAGGCACGCAGATTTACAGAGTGTGAACAGTGTCAAGGTATTTCAGAGACTTAATGAAGCCTCAGGGGAGGTGTAGCCCCGCTATGAAATGCTTAATCCCATGGGTTTGTGTCCATTTCAAAATATAGCACTGTTTTTTCTCACCCTCCATGAGTTCAATAAATATCTATGAGATAAATGAAATCCTATTCGCTCTTATATTCACAGACAGGGTTTCCATACTTGCACCAGGAAAAAGGTGATAAAATTCACTTTGCATTGAATAATATTAGAGTGCTTGTTGGAAACATGTGAGGAACAAGTGTGCTAACCGCAAAACCACAGCTCTGACGTGCTTATTTTGATGCTTTCCAGGTCTGATATTCTCAAAAAAAATACATAAGATTAAATTAAATTAAAACCAGATAAAATATTACTACTAATTGCATTGTTAAAAGCCTTCATTCAGCAGTTCTTAATCACTAAATCCTGATGTATGCAACAAGACAACACAATATAAATCAGCTACGAAAACAATTTACTTTGTGGCCAAACTACAGTATTCATTACAGTGTAATTACATAAGTATTACTATGTAATACACATGAACTGCATGTAATTAATATGTAATTATTTTGTGAAGCTGCACATAATTAGGTATTGTTGTTCTGGTTACCACTGTAATCAATTACAATAGTATGTAATATGTGCACCATATGTAACATATGACAGTGAAAGTAAACTGTTCTTTCCCTTCCCAACAATGATGGGCAACAATGAACTTTGCTAAAACATTTTATGCGTAGACATTTCCCAGAAAGACTAAGTCACTGCTTTAAGTGTTTCCAGTAACAGAGATTTCCCTCGTCAGTCCTCGTATGTGCAATATAACCATATGTTGTCACATTGCAAACAATTTCCTTGGTCTACGTGTAACCACTATGAATTTTCTTGTCCACTCTCTCACTTGGCTTGTGAAAAACATATCCTGCCTACTCAATTGAATTAAAACAGAATATTCTTTGTATTGAAGCATTTATAGAAGACTTTGAGTATTATTATAGTATGGCTATTAAAATCAGAAAACATTATTTTCACATTAAGCTTTAGTACACTGAAAAAAATTATTAATTGAATTTACTAATTTTTTTTAAGGTAAGTGGTTGCAATCAATTTATTTTAGCTACATTTAAATAAACAAATGTATTTGACTAACTTTCAACATAGTTTTTTTAATTAAATGTAGCTAAAATAAATTGTTTGCGACCACTTACCTTAAAAAAATTTAGTAGCATTTTTTTCAGTGTAGCCTTTAATAAAATTGTCAGGTTTTAATAAAATCAGAGACTACAGAATTCAGTCATCAAAACTAAATATGGTATATTTGGTAGATATTGGTAAAACACAATAAAATAAAATAATCTTCAGCTTCAAATATGTCTACATTTTCTTTTTTTAAAATAAATAAATAAATATTGTCTAAATAGTGTCCGATTTTTTTTTTTCTTTTCACGTATCAGCATTGAAGTTGTAAAATCTGCTTTATCTTTGCGCTTCACAGCTGTTGTGACAATTGTGTTAATAATTGTAAAGACCGATCTTTCACTATGGACAGTGTTTAATAAGTATGTTAACTGTCACATTTTGTGACCAACATGGTCTTAAGTGTAAAAAGCTTTTAGGATTATCTTAATGCACACATATTAGTTCACTAATCTTTAGAAAATAGGAAAACTGTGATGGCAAAATCAACAGTATTACTGACATATGGTACTTAAGGGATGGTGTAGACCTCATTAACACTCGTGGACTGACATTCACGCAACACATTAGCTCAATAATGAACAAATTCACTATCAGAGATGCAGGACATCCATGGCGAAGGGTTTTCTGAGGGTTGCCGTATTTTCTGAAGTCAAACAATGTTAATGCACCCATTAGAATGACAGCGTTGAGGTTTTCCACATTGGTTGGCACAGTTTTAGTATTTGAAACAGGTTTTCCACAATATTTGTGCTGTTTCAGGATTTGTTCTTGTCTAGGGAACAAATGCATTTCTTCCGTGGAAACAAAAAACAAATGTGTTAATATCTTCCTCTCTGGATTGGCGTAGCAGTAGCAGCGGCCATTAGCAGGCCATCTTTGCCGGTTTCTGGGGGATTTTCTATATTTCCGTCACTTCAAACGCTCAGTCTGTTTGCACAAACACAATGAAGCCTGCATCAGTTTCGAGCTTTGATCCTGAGAAACAAGGAACAAAGTTAGTTAATAGATCTGTGCATTTGCATTTCATTTCCAAGTAGCCCAGTCCAGAGAATCGACACACAACATATTCAAACAGACATACAGAGAAACCAAAAAACTATAAGCTAACTTACAACCAGAGAAACCACTGTGACCTGCAGACGACCTGTCCATGGAAATTTTCACCCACTCAACCTTACATATACGCAAATATAGTGAGTATACAGCATTACAAACAGACAGCAAAGAGAGATCTGAAATGAAGGCACTGTACTGCATGAGATTTTGCAATTATAAATGAATAAAACAAAATATAGGCCTATTTGCTAAAAAGAAGAAAAAAAGGGTATTTTATTCAACAACCATTTTCTGAAATATGACTTAAATAATAGCCATTCACATTAAAGATACATTGTAAAAAAGTAGTAACCTGCAATAGTTATCTAAAATAGTTATTTCTACCTGATCGTATCCATAAAAATGGTATAAATTATGTATTTAGGTTGATTCAGTGATGTAAAATAATACTTTTTACTTGAATAAAACTAGTTTAGATGTTACCATTTGTAGGTTCCTGATTTTTTTTTTTTTTCAGTGTATGTTGCTATTTGTGTTGCCCATTACAGTAGATTCAAAACAACATTATTTACATGATAAACAAATATTTGCATTGACAAGCAATATGCACTTTTTACATTATACATGCACATATATGCAGTGGGGTCTGACGCCACTGGTGAAAATGTTTCTCTGCTCTTCTAAATTATAAACATAACAGTTGGTGAAAAGTTGACATAACAATGAGTGAAATTATGGCCAGTTTGTAAATGTTGCTTTTGCAGATCAAACTTGTTTTTCCATATTGTACAGCACTTTGGATCAATTTATGTTGTTTAAATGTGCTTTCTAAATAAATGTTGCACTGAAAAGTTGCATTTCAAAATGTTTTAGTATTTGGTGTGTTGCTTGTTTAGCTATAAAAGAGAAGCACTGAAGCTGGCATGAACTCCACTAGTTTGTTTAAAACCTAATGATTCATGTTGTCCAACATGGTGTGACAACATTCCAAAAAAGCATAATACAAAGCAAGAAAAAAGATCAGTCTTATAAAGCTGCTTATTTGAATTGTAGTTCCTCTTTACTTCACACTACTTTCCAGGTTTAAATGGGATTTTGAGATCCCAGACTTCTGCTTTGGTGATTGTGTGGTACTGGTTGGCTTTTTCTTATGGTAAGATTTAACTCGTAGCTGGGTTTGGTCATGCTGGGGTTGTGCCTAACATACATGGTTGTGGTGGATGTTTACAATCTCCCTGTTTAAAGCGAGCCCAAAACTCCATAATTGTACTATACAAGAGAGTCAGCAGGGGGAGTAGAGTTGAGATTTATATGTTTCTGTTTGACTTTTAACATCCTCATACTCCAGCCAAACTAAACCAGACTCATTTGAGAAAATTTATTTCCCCTATTTACACTTCTCTGTATTTCAGATCCCCCCCCCCCAAACCCGCCCCCCAGTTATGTGCTCTGTAAAGAATGGTTAGAAATTAAATGTTACTGAAGAGCATTTAATGACATGAGCATTTTACATTCAAATGTACCAATGACACAAAAAAAAAACAAAAAAAAAAAACTCATGTATGTATCATTGATTGCTTTGTTATTGAAATACATTAATAGCCTGAATTTTAAACTGTTTGAAAGTGCACATTGTGCTCTGTGCCATTTTGAAACATTTTAAAATACTATTTGAGCATTTAAACCCAATTGGTAAATGGTGTGTGTTTGGGGCGGAGCAATCTGTTTGTCGACCAATCGAAGAGGGGGAGTGGCACAGAAGGGATATGCTGCAATTAAGCAACTTTTATTTTTCAAAACACTGCATATTAAAAAGTCCTGCAATAATAAGCTTGATTATTTGCTAATAAACACTAGTCGTTTAATATTATTGTATGTGTTTCTGGATAACCTTACAGTTTCAGTAGCATGTATTGAATCCACTTGGGGGGAAAAAACACGGAACTTCGGCTAAAATGAGTTGGAAACAGAAAACCCTTTTTGATAAAGTAGAAATTGTTAATAATAAATCAGTCACTCCGTCATTAGAACAATTCTGTTTATTACTCCCACAGGTCCAAAACTCTGTCATTTGTTTGTGTAAGATGGCAGCAACATTGATCACTGATATGGCAAACCAAAGTTGCCTCATAAACATTAACCATTAAATATCCCACAAGCCATTAGCTTAATTATTATTTCACTCATGGACCATTAAATACCATAAAACAAACATTTAACCACTGATTACATTACAGAAGAAAGTCGCATTGTTGCACTGAATTCACTTGCATCATCTAGTTGCATCAAAAAGAATGTGCCATGCACTGGAGATTGATAGCTTGTTTGTCAAATAATAATAATAATTGATAATAATGATAAAATGATAACAATTTTGAAAAAAGAAAAAATATTCAAAAGCATTTAAAAATATATTTGCCCTTTGTATATTTCATTCCAAAAACTACATTCACATGACACATTTGAGGAAAAAC
This sequence comes from Spinibarbus caldwelli, assembly GCA_039654775.1. Classification (NCBI taxonomy): domain Eukaryota; kingdom Metazoa; phylum Chordata; class Actinopteri; order Cypriniformes; family Cyprinidae; genus Spinibarbus; species Spinibarbus caldwelli. Next base: position 5,067,096 of record CM077248.1, read on the forward strand.
TTTACTTGTTGTCTATAACATGTGAGCACATATGAATAAAAATCAGCATGATTATACTTTGCAATATTCTGAAAAATACATTATTACAATATACAAAATTTAGGTAACACTTTACTTAAAGCATTATAAAAGTAGTGCACCTTATAATGCATTGGATGATCTCATGAATAATTGTAACCACAGTTATAATACATTATAATATTTAATTGTTACACCTTTAGAAAGTATAATGCAGTAAAACACATGACAAACAAACCTTCAAATATTATATTTTAACTTGGGATATAATTATTTGTGAAAATATGTAATGCATAACAACATGCATTATGAATACCTTTATAATGCATTGTGCATACTGTCTTTCAGTAAAGTGTTGCCCCCCCCCTCCAAATTTTTGCATTTACCCTACTGTAAAATCGCTAATGTGTTTTCTTGCCCCTGAAATACATGGTAACACTTTAGTTTAAGGACCAATTCTCATTGTTAATCAGTTATTTATTATCATGCATATTACTTGCATGTTGACTGCTGATTAGTACTTACACATATCAACGCCTTATTCTGCATGATCAGGTTTTAATTTCCTTAATCCTATCCCATACCTAAACTTAACAACTACCTTACTAACTACTGTATTAATAAGCAATAAGAGTTGAGAATTTATTAAGGTCATAGTCATAGTTAATAGATGGTTAATAGTGAGAACTGAGACTTAAAATGAAGTGTGACCAACACAGTTTGAATGATATTTTGGTATATGAAGTTTAAAACTAAATATATATATATAGCACTTGCTAGGTATTATTTACAGTAACCTCCTAGTCTAGGGTTTAAATGTGACTTCTCATCTCATCTATTTACTTGCTATCTGTCTGAAAATTTTTGGACAGATTTCTCAAAAAGAAAAATGTTTAGAGCAAAGGAAACTCCTCGTCTTGAGTTCAAGGAGGAAGGAACCAGCACAGACTTCGATTAACATAATCAAATATACAAAATGTAAGATATATGACATTACAATCGTTCTTCAGACACCTTCTGCGAGTCTCTCCAACCGCTGATCCTCGGCTATGTTTGTGTTCATTCCACTATTGGTTGCATTAAGTTTCATAATTCTGAGACTGGCAGGCCAGACGCTGTTTTCTGAAACTGGGCAAGGCCACATGAGAAACTGGAAACATAAAACATTGCTTATGTGTCTGGCCCTGTGCTTCAGTTTGCTTAGTGTTATGAACGCCGCTCAAACATCTGTAACCCACTAACCTAAATATACTCTTTTGTGGTGAGAAATAACAGCTTATGGGTAATATGTGCTTGCCAAAAGCCTGTAGCTCAAAACAGTGGCTGAAGCGTGTGCAGCGGCCAATAGGCTTGAACTTCATTTTTCATAAGATGTAGTCATACATGATTGTGCAAGTAGTGCTGCATGTTTGAGGCAGAGATGAATCAGATCCAGCTGCTTTATCACTTCACTGATTTTAACCACGACTGTTTATGTTTCTTCTCTATCATTTCTGGTACTTGTTTACTGCATGTGGCTTCATTTAAAGCAATAGGATCAATGTGTGTATGGCCAAAAGCTTGAAAATAACGTCTCATCTAGAGTTCAAAGCCTTTCGCAACTCATCACTAAAAAACGTAAAGATCTTCATCAGGAATTATTTCCGTTTCTTCAAGTAATACAGTATAATGCCACTGTATTTCACTTGTGATCAGCAGTGTACGTTCCTGTTTACAGTGCATTGGTCTGTTTGTGAGTGAGGCTGTGAGGATAGAAAAGGTGAGGAAATGTTAGAATGAAGATGAGGAGGAGTTTGCACATGAAGGTCTGAAGATGATGAGAGAAAGACAGGGAAATAGAGAGATCTTTGCGTGCATTTCACTAATTGGCTGCAGAGGGTCGGTCATACTCTGACATCTGCTGCTGATTTTTGCTGATAATAAATCAGGTTTGTTTCCTCACTGGCTCTTTTTCACTGAACTTTTCTTTTCTCTTTGTCTGTCTCTATGTCTATTTCTCTGTATTTTATTTTATTTTTTTTCCTGATGCTCTTTCTTTTTGCCTGTCTTTGAGGGGACATGGGTCATTTTAAAGGCTTTGTTTCTGCTATAGATACATATACATATACACAATTATATATGTGTGTGTGTGTGTGTGTGTGTGTGTGTGTAAATAAATAAACAATTGACCCATTGGTAAGCCCCTCCCCTTGAATGCAGATGAGCCAATGGCAGTCGAGTATCAGTTGCACGTGGAGCGGAACTCGGACATCTTCAGGTTTCAGAGCCATAGAGAAACATTGGAAGATCCGAAGTTCGCATCGGTTTTATGGGGTTTATGCTTCAAAAATGGAAAAACAATGTGCCTGTAGTACTTGTAACACCGATTCCAGGTATCCTGCGAGGATAGGCAATATAATTTATTTTATTAGATTTCCTGAATCCAAACAAAACAGAGCAAAATGTCCCTAAGCATTCAACCCCAATCCAAATGAAGACAAAAACATTCATTTCCTGGTTGTCATACACTCAAGTTACAATTTTCATCTGCTCAAGCAGAACGTTAATGTTATCTTGTGCTTTAGCAATGGATATCTGGCTAAAACTAGCTAAAGTTAGTGAGTCCATGCTAACGTACAAACCTAAATAGACTGTTCTCGTGTCTTGTATAGTGTAGGTCAAAAACACATAAACGAAGGTCTACATTTCAGTGCCTCTCCATATTAAACTGGTTAAATGTAGATTAATTTAATCGTACCCTGCGATACATGAACAGTGTTGATCCTGCATGTTGTCATCCGCGATCGTGATGACTGACCGTAATATGAGACTTCTTCTGCTTGCATTGTGATCTGTAAACCCTCGCTTCGAGTTACCCACCGTATTTATTTTAAAATATTTTATAAATCCCTCCATGGAATATCGAATTCCCATTTGGTGGCCTTCTGTGTCCAAGATTGTGCAAAAACATCATGGGACAAGGTTTTCACACTGCAGCTGTTATTGTAAGACAGTGAGCAACTCCGTTTGTTTGTCCGAGGGAGCAACGGTAACTAAGGGTGGTGGGGCTTACCAATAGGTCAATTGCATGTTTGTATGTTTGTGCGTGTATATCTAAGAATTTTTATATTTAAATATTAAATTATATTAATTATATATATATATATATATATATATATATATATATATATATACGTTTAAAAATATAAGCATAAAAAGATAAACTAAAATAAATAAATGATATAACATAATAAAATCATTTTTAAAAAAGTAAAGTAAAATACACACCATTTTAGATTATATAAATATATGATTACATAGTGATCATTTGAGAGAAACTTGCAGTGTGCAAATAGTGTCGGTTTTAGATAGAGGTTGTATGCCTTAAAGTCAATATAAAAAGACAACATTTTGTAAGTTGTAGATCTTACTGTGAATGATTCATACAAGAATTAACTAATTGATTGATTGATTGATTGATTGATTGATTGATTGATTGATTGATTGATTGATTCATTCATTCATTCATTCATTCATCAAAATTCAATTGACAGCTGACAGATAGAAAAGTCTGTTTCATCACAACAGCAATGATAACAAATATAATAGTAAAAAAACAACAACTTTCGCACTGAAACAGAAAGTGTTACTAGTGATACAAGTAATCCTTTACAATAAAAGCCCATTTGTTAAAGGGTTAGTTCACTCATTAATTACTCACTCTCGTGTCGTTCAAGCCGGCGTTCTGATGTAGAACATGCAAGCACTGTGGACGCTGTACATAAAAACAGCCTTCATAAACATGTCTGAAGAAAAGAAGTTGTTGAATAAAGTCAGCATTTTTGTTTTCTTTGCGCACAAAAAGTATTCTCGTAGTTTTGTAAAATTACGGTTGAATCACTGATGTCACATGGACTATTTTAATGATGTCTTTACTACGTTTCTGGACCTGGGAGCATTTCAGTTACATTGCTCTCTATGCAGGGTCAGAGAGCTCTCGGATTTCATCAAAAATATTTACAAAGTTCTGGCATGAAACTCTAGATGGCGCAGTCCGATAGGTCTAACTTAATCTGACCTAATGACATCATTATCACATGGCACAGCTGATTCGTTTTCTCCTGTATCAGTAGCCAATGAGCTCACTGCTCAGTATTAAAAACCTGGCTTTTGTTTTCTGTAGCAGTTTGCAGCGCACTTCAGAACAGCTGAAATCAACATCTAAGATAAGTGAATGCTCTTTTAATCCTTATCGCTGTGTATATTTGCGTGGTCTGCCTAATTGAATACAAAAATGAGCAACCATAAACAAGTTAAACTAAGTGTCATGTTAGCAGTTTGCATTGTATGCATCAGCGAAAAATTAAGCATAAGCTGGAGCAAAGGCTGTTTAGAGCATGTAATCGCTCTGAGGACACGCTGATAGTAACGGACATGAAAACAGGTTAAACGAAATAAGCATTCTTGTGTATGCATTTCAACTGGGGTTCACCTTATACATCGGTGTAATCTCAGTGTTCACGTTCGTTATTTCTAAGGTCAATGTTTTCATCATGATGAGTGTGTGGTTGATTTCAGCTGCACGCAGCATCAGAAGCACAGGCTTGTCACAGTCATATCAATGACAGTGTTGCGGAAGAAGGGAATTCAGAGTTATCGCTTAAGATCATTATGTGTGGTTGATGTAGTCCTGAATGAAATGCATTATGGGTAGTGTAGTTCAGAGAAATGTGCTCATGTGACGTGTGCTCTAGCTGTGCTGTGTAGTTCAGAAAACAGAGAAAGAACATTTATATTCTGCTTTTATTTCAGTTAATTCAAGTCAGTCCACCCAGGAGTTTTGTGCACTGTAACCCTGATAATTTTTATCTACACAAGAGAGTAAATTGCATAACTTTGTCCATCTGCCGCTGGGACTGATGAAGTGTAGAAAGTCACAGCAGACATCAAATGACTAAATTATGATATTTGCTCAGGTGGATGCTGGTGTCTTATCTATCGGATTGCAACATATATCCATTTTGTTAATTAACATTACGCATAATGCGCGTCTAATTAAAGTTAAGCCAGTCGGCGTGGTAGCCAAGGCTCACATAGTCGTAGGCCACTATTGTTAAGCCGGTCAGCGTGGTAGCCCAGGCTCACATAGCCATAGGCCACTAGTGTTAAGTCGGTCGGCGTGTTAGCCCAGGCACACATAGATAGTAATACATGCGGTTCACATGGCTCTTCGGAGCAGCAGCAGTACATATGTCTTGACTATAGATCTGCTTTGTGGGGGGTGTCTTGTCTTTCCTTGTCTGTTCATCTTTATGTGTGTGGATACATGCATGTCCACTGATGCAGCAGGTCATCCTTATATTCAGCGCCATGCATATATTGGCTTGTATTGTATTATGTTCCATGTCTCCTGCTTTGTGGGGGGTTATTCATATGTGTTATATGTGCAGCAGCAGTATTTCCTACATGCTCACAGCTGCATGTTGTGGATGTTATGGCAGTAGCAAGTCTCGGTACTTGCTCTGCTGCAGCAGCAGCAGCATAGCAGAACTATTCCGCCAAGACCAAATACATTAACATTGTCATGTATATTACCATGCCAATCCCTCCGAAAGTTGTCATGACAGAAATACAGAGTTCTGGCATGAAACTCTAGATGGAGCAGTCCGATAGGTCTAACTTAATCTGACCTAATGACATCATTATCACATGGCACAGCTGACTGGTTTTCTCCTGTATCAGTAGCCAATGAGCTCACTGCTCAATATTCAAATACCTGGCTTTTGTTTGCTGTAGCAGTTGGCAGCATACTTCAGAAACCCTCCACCTTCCCCAGCTCCACCTGTATAGATCTGCTACGAGGTGATTCATGTATGCTATATGGGGGTTATTCATATATGTTATATGTGCAGCAGCAGTATTTCCTACATGCTCACAGCAGCATGTTGTGGATGTATTGACAGCAGCAAGTCTCAGTACTTGCTCTGCCGCAGAAGCAGCAGCAGCGTAGCAAATCTATTCTGCCAAAACCAAATATATTAACATTGTCATGTACATTACCATATCAATCCCTCCGAGAGTTGTCATGACAGAACTTAATTTGTGTTCCGAAGATGAACGGAGGTCTTACGGGTCTGGAACGACATGAAATTACATGAACTAACAAAGAAAAGTGCTTTTAAAGCATCGATCAATCTTAGTGAATGTTAATTTCAGCATTTACTAATACATTATTGAAATAAAAAGTTGAATCTGTTAATATAATTTAATGGACTTGAGCTAGTGTGAACTAACAATGAACAGTGATATTATTATTATTATTATTATTATTATTATTATTATTATTATTATTATTTTTACCTAACAATAATATAAATTAATACAGTAACAGATGTATTGCTCAATGTTAGTTAACGCATTTAACAATATCAAGCAATGAGACTTTAATGTGAAGTGTTACTGATACAGTTATACATGCAGAAATGAAATCTGTGCATGTGGTGTGACAAAACAACTCTGTGCTTCTCTTGATTTTTTTCTGAAGTTTGGTGGGTTTGATATGAGTGTCGTGAGACACAGACCGTCACCACCAGCTACATCCCCACAGTAAAGCTTTCTGATCTCTTGCCAAGTCCCTGTGTTAAACAGATGTCCTTCACCTCTTTTAAGGCAATGCAGAAGGGTCTAATTCAATTTTCAACTTCAGCAGTTTTTAACAGTTCAAACTACTGTCTGTCTTTGATTATTGATTTAGTTTTTTCTCCATCTGACCAAAAAGAGCAACGTCTATAAATCAAATGACACTTTTATCACCAAAACTCAGGGCAGCACATAAATAATTGTGCATGACATTGTTAGTTATCATATCTCAGATTCATTTTTTTTCATTAAAGATTTGCAGCACATTTAAGTTTTATAATTCATAATTTGATGAATATTCAAGGAATATTTAATTGGAAATAATGTTTGGCAGGTATTTTATCCAATAGGATTTGATTGGAAATGTTAAGTTATGATATTATTGGTTAATATTTTGCTTTATCGGTTAATATTTTGCTTTACTATTTTTCTTGCCTCACCCATGTGACCTTGGTTAAGAGAAAAGTCATTTTGGGAACAGAAAATGTTACTATTTTAAATCATAAAACACAGTTGTGTTTTAAATGTTTTTTAAAAATGTTTTTTATTTTTTTATTTTTTTTATTTATTTTTTTTTTTTTACAAAAGAGATTCCCAAACCTTTTTGTAGGCGTAAATATTTACATGAACTGAGATTTTAAGTTAATATTTCAATAATTTAACAACACGTTCATGGTTTTCTGATGTTGGTTAATGGTCAGGCAGTCAAAGAAATAAAATATTTCAGACTTTTTATTAATTTTTTAATTTATTTTATTTATTTATTTATTATTATTATTTTTTAAATGTATTATCTGCCTTGTTGCATCCAAAGGGTGGATTGTTAAAACTTGAACGTTTGAATTTGTCAGATATCAGCACTCCTGTGAATTTTGACTATTAATCAGGCAGTTTTGATGACTTCAGCATCTGTGTGGTCAGTTCTCCCACGTTCATCAGAGCAGATGCAGTAGTGTTGTGTCACATATGGCTCCCATATCTCTACAGTCCACTGAGAGGTGTCATGTAGAACATTTACATCTCATTCTTCGCAGGGCCGTCACATTGACAGCTGTAAAATAGCACCACGTTCAGCTGCCCTCAAATATGAATATCTGCACATTAGAGAGGAATATTTGAAAATATATACCTAGTTTGGTGTATCATTAAAGTATATGGAGCGTTACCCACACTGTGCATACGGTCCATGCCAACTTTACTGCACATTTATTGCATGCTGAAGAAGTAACAGATTTTCTTTTCTTTTTTCTTTTTTTTTACGGCAGTGGACAGAGGCCCAGGTGGAGCATTGACACAAGCAAATCAGGGACGCAGGAAAATGTCTCTCTCCTATGATTTTCTTTTCTTCTCCTTCTCATCACAGATGAACATAACTTCTACCATGGTTGGAAACTGAAATAGCTCCAAATAAAACAGGCCTTCCTCTCTCTCTGTCTTGCTACATTTGAAAGGTCCTCCATGAAAGCAAAGCCATGACTGTATGGGCTGTATAAAATATATAAACCAAATAACACATAAAAAATTCCAACCTAAGAACCCAAACAATGTTTTTTCTTCAATAAGTCATATAGTTAATTTTTTTTTTTTTTTTTTTTCTCCTGATCCCAAGTTTAGCCCAGAGAAGGCTCCTGATCCCAAGTCTAGCCCAGAGAAGGCTTCTGATCACAAGTCTAGCCCAGGGAAGGCTCCTGATCCCAAGTCTGGCCCAGGGAAGGCTTCTTTTCCCGAGTTTATACCAGAGATGGCTCCTATTCCTGAGTTGAGCCCAGAGAGGGCTCCAGTTTCCGAGTTTAGCCCAGAGAGAGCTCCTGAACCCGAGTTTGGCCCAGAGAGGGTATCTGTTCTAGACCAGAGTCCAGTGCAAGTTCCAGCCCCCGAGCTCAGTCTAGTGCCCGCTCTCACCACAGAGCTCAGCCGGTATTCAACTCTTGTCCATGAATCCATTCCAGAGATTGCTCTTAGTCCAGAGTCGGCTGTTTGTTGTAGCTCCTATTGCTACTGCTGCAGTACCTCCAAAGGTGGCGGCATCCACTGCAGAACCTCCAGAGGTGGTGGGGTGTTTGCTTCAGGTCCTCTTAAGACAGTGGTGCCAACTAATTGAACTCTTTGTCTGTCCTGACGAGGTCATAGAGACCGTCAGTAAATCCCCTGTCAAACCAGTCTTGGCCCTAGAAGCCAATCTTGAATTCTCAGCCCTGCCTGTTACGGTTGCTAAGACTATCTCTGAATTCACTCAGTGTCCTGCCTTGGCCGATCCCCAACTCCCTGACTCTTTGCCTGTCCTGTCACGGCTATGGTGGCCATCTGTGAACTCTCTGCCTGTCCTGTCACAGCTATGGAGGCCGTCTGTGAACTCTCTGCGTGTCCTGTTATGGTTACAAAGGCCATTTCTGAACTCTCAGTCTGTTCTGTTCCGACCAAAGAGGTCAATTCTGAACTCTGTAACTGTCCTATCATGGTCGAGAAGGCAGGTTCCGAACTCTCTGTTTGTCCTGTAATGACCAAGAAGGTTGTTTCCAAACTCTCTGACAGTCCTGTCATGGCCAAAAAGGTTGATCTCGTACTTTCTGTTTGCCCTGAAACGACCAGAGACGTCATTTCTGAACTCTCTGACTGTCCAGCCATGGTCAAAAAGGGCTGCCCCTGAACTCTCTGCTCACACTGTTACACCCTGGTGGTCTTTTGCTCCACCTGCACTGTCCTGGTGCTCCTCAGCTCAATCCTGGTGGTCTTCAGCTCCACTGTGGTGGTCTTCAGCTCCACACTGGTGGTCTTCAGCTCTGCCTGCTCCGCCCTGGTTGTCTTCTTGTCCGCTCTGGTGGGCTCCAGCTCCGCTCTGGTGGTCTTCAGCTCTGCCTGCTCTGCCCAGGTGGTCTTCAGCTCTTACCCTGGTGGTATTCTGCTATGCTCCGGCTTCCAGCTCTGCCCTGGCTACCTGCTTTGCCCCCTCCGCCTTGGCTCTCTGCTCCGCCGGCTCTGCCTCAGTCCCCTGTTCCTCTCCTTCCTCATGGGGGGGGGGGGGGGGGGGGGGGGGGGGATCTTTGGACTGTTACCTTGTTTTTGATTTATTTCTGCCTGCCCTGACCTTTGTCTGTCTTGTGGATTACTCTTTTGCCTCTGCCTCGGATGTTATAGTTTGCTGATGTTTGACCCTGCCTGTTCTGACTACGCTCTATGAATTAAAGCATTGCTTTTGGATCCCCAACTCCGTCATCATGACTCCCTTCGTTACAGCATGTAATTATGCATAATTTATTGTTATTATAATAGTAAGTAAATGTAACATGTAAGAAGGACACCTTAAAATAAAGTGTTACCCTAGTTGCTCATTAGTATGCATATTATTAGCATATTGTCTGTTTATGAGTACTTATAAAACACATATTAATATTTGATTCTGCATTATCATATTTTAGATCCCTTACCTAACAACTACCTTACTAACTATTAATAAGCAGAAAATGTGAAGTTTATTAACATCCCCAAACTAAAGTGTAACTCTTATTAGAAAATGACATATAAGAATGTGGAAAAAAACTCTCAAAAGGTACTCAATAATTCAACTAATAACATGCAATATCAGTTTAAAATATAATACAGTTTAATTCAACTATAAGCTGCAATTAATGTCTAAAATATTACATTCAGTTCACATTTAAGTACATCTTTTAAAGTAGATAATTTCCGTAATAAGTACATGTTTTAGAAGTATGTTAAAGGGTACTTCTTTTTTACAAGCAATAGTTTTTAATCAAAATAAATATTTCAGGATTTATCCCAGTGTAATTTCATACCCTATATCATTGTGATTGCATTACTGCAAACACTATATAAAATTTTTGGTTACACTTTGTTTCAAGGTGTCATTGTTACAGTGTAATTATACATTTAATTACTGAGTAATATTAATTAACTACATGTACTTACTATATGGTTAGGTTTAGGATTAGGGTTTGGCTTAGGGTTACTTGCATGTAATTATCCATAATTAATTGTTATTATAATATTTTAATTTATTTTATAAAATAATATTATAAAAGTACGTTACATGTGTAACAAGGACACCTTAAAATAAAGTGTTACCAAATGTTTTATTCATATAACGTGCAATAAATAAATGATTTAATTGAAAAATAAATAAACAAACAAACAGATAAATAAATACAGAAAATATATATTTTACGTGTTGTAACTGATTACAATTTATTGTACATTTCCATGTTTTTTTAAGGATATTTTTGCCTTCATTTTAAATTTTGCATTCATTTGTTCCTTTGGTTGACAAATTAATATTTAAAAGTATAAATATTTACTCTCTCAGCTGATATGAGCTCAAAAAAGTTGCATAAATGATCATTGCTTAAACAATAAAACAAAACAAGCAAATGCAAGTCAAACCAGAGCAGGTCAGCTACCTCTTTAAATATACAGCTGGAGTTAAAAACTCCACAATTTAGTGGTCTTGGTTTTGATGCAATATAAAATAAAATAAAACTGCATACACACACACACACACACACACACACACACAAACCCTTAACACGAATGGGTCATTTTTCCAGGAAGAAAGGAAGAAAATATCCTGCACATCATCTTAGACACAGAGCTGACTGTGAAAATGGTTATCAGGTTAACCACAAGTAATAATGGCATTTCTAGCGCCCACTCTTCAGTGGGGCTCAAAGCTCAGACTAAGCCCGGGCCAGCGTCAAAACCCCCGACCACAGATCTTCCACTCAGCTCCCTGGGAAAGCCAGCTTCCTTCCCCATGTGTTTTTGCCATCATCCTTGCACTAGGCTAGCGCTGTAGCGTTTATCTGTGTCTATAACACTTAGCATTTGGTTCTGGTCACACCTCTTCGCACAGGGAGAGGACATAAAGCCGCGGAGAGAGGAAAGAAGCATGCACGGCGCTCACTGAAGACTCACGTTACCCCCGCCACCGCGTCATTCAATCCTGCAACTGTAAATTTTACATAAAGCGTGTGAAATCACAGATGCCTGTGCCATAATGGGGTCGTAAAATGTAATTTGTTCTGTAACTCATGACTTATTTCCCATTGACAACAAACACTAATGCATTGGAGAGATATTGCTCCATTAACTGGTTTAGAAGTTGGCTTACAGATTGAAATATGCAATTAGATCGCTCTTATTTAGCATTGATCATCCATAAACTTTCACTTTTGACAAGAAACATTAAACTGGTGCCCAAAAGTATTTGGACAACTAAGTTTCACTTAAAAATGTATGAATGTGTGGGTTTGCAACCCTTTTGAGAATGAAGTGTGCTCAGCTGTATTGGATGAGCACTTGTAGTGTACTCGGAATCATAAAAAAATAATAAAACTTAAAAACTGTTCTTACAGATGATATTACTTAAATTAAAAGGCTACTTAAGTGCACTTAAAGAAAGTACACTTTCACGACTATGTTCCTTAACACACTTAAATACACTTCACACTTCATTGCAAATGTATAATAACAAATAAAGGTTGCACTTTATTTTAAGGTGTCCTTGTTACAGTGTAATTATACATTTAAGTACTGAGTAATATTAATTAACCTCATATAACCACATATTAATTAACCACATTGCTTTTGGATCCCCAACTCCATCATCACGACTCCCTTTGTTACAGCATGTAATTATGCATAATTTATTGTTATTATAATAGTAAGTACATGTAACGTGTAACACCTTAAAATAAAGTGTTACCCGAATATATTTAAATACAAGAAATACAGTGCCATTAAAGTATATTCAAGTTGCCATAAATGTTTGTCAGAATATATCAACTATATTTATCATATACATAATTTCTGTTACATTAAATATAATGATGAAATAACTTAAAATGGCTTTAGATGCAAAAACCTGTCTGTCTGGGATTTTTCTTTCAAATGAGCATTTTTATCAGGCTCCTATGTAAATATCATTGAAAAAATATATATACATATATATATTTTTTTAAATAAGGCATTCAAAAACTGGATAATAACGTTTTCTTTGCCACAATTAAGATTACTGAACCTTAACAAAGGAGCCTGATAAAAAATGCTCATTTAAAAGAAAAAATCTCAGGTTTTGAGACATCTGAAGTCTTCATAAAAAGATGCACTTACCACTGACTTCCAGAGTATAAAAAAAAAAAAAAATACCATGGAAGTGAACGGCTGCCATCAACTGTTTGGTTACCAACATTCTTCAATATATCTGCTTTTGTGTTCAACAGAAGAAAGAAACTCATTCAGGTTTGAAACAACATGAGAGTGCGTAAATGATGACAATTTTTTTGGGAAAGGTCCATGAGCCAGGACTCAAACTCGGGACGCCCGAAGCGCAACGGCGCTATACTGTATGTCGCCACACAGCCCACGAGATTACTGCCGCTGACTAAGTATGTAGGGTTTTTTTAAGTATTTCATTTTCATAATGAGTACACTTTTTAAAGTGTACTTCTTTTTCACAAGGGAATAAACAATATAATAGGCATGATGTTCAAAATGAAGACAATATGTGACCCTGAACCACAAAACCAGTCATAAGGGTCAATTTAAAAAAAAAAAAAAAAAAACTGAGACATATACATCATCTGAAAGCTATTCACTGGTGTATGGTTTGTTAGGATAGGACAATATTTGGCCGAGATACAACTATTTGAAAATCTGGAATCTGAGGGTGCAAAAAAATCAAAATATTGAGAAAATCGCCTTTAAAGTTGTCCAAATGAATGAAGTCCTTAGCAATGCATATTACTAATCAAAAATTAAGTTTTGATATATTTACGGTAAGAAATTTACAAAATATCTTCATAGAACATGATCTTTACTTAATATCCTAATGATTTTTGCCATAAAATAAAAATCGATAATTTTGACCCTTCCAATGTATTGTTGGCTATTGCTACAAATATACTCTGCTACTTATGACTGTTTTTGTGCTCCAGGGTCACATATGTATTGTGACACTTTCTGACAGTGGAACATGTTGATAGTTAATGTGATAAACTACATCAGAGGTTCCTCTGTTAGGATACCTATGAGAACTTGAGGAGAACTGACTTCATACATCCACTAAAACACTGCATAAAGAGTCAACGTTCAAACGGCTCTGAAAAGCCAAGTTAGCTCTGAAACCTAAATACTGATAATGGATAACGTCCATCTGTAGATATGAAACAAAATTAGGTTCATATTTATAAGCACTGTCCTTAAGGACTTTATAAGTCCTGTCTTATGAAGTAGTACTCATTACTAATTTTACTCTATATTTAGACTACTCTGTGTTCACAAAATACCAGCAAATTACAGGGGCCTCTACAGTCCTGACCCAAGAAACAACAAAAGCAAAACAGGCTCTTTTGCAAACAGCTGCATGTCCTTAGATGTAAAGCCAGTCATATAGCTGTGTTTGTTGGACAAGGTCAACAATAAGAAGTGATGAAGGAACAGATTTCATGACGCAGGTGAAGGATGTGACCCACCCATAAAAAAATAAATAAATAAATAAAAAATAACTTAACAGTTAGCATATGCTTTTGAAATGAACAAAACACTGGATTTTGGAAACAAATACAACTTGTTTTAAAGCTCAGAAAGGATCATCCTGGGAGTTTTCAGCCTCCTTTTCATTTAGTGAAGGTGCAATAAATTTCTTGTGCACCCGCAGGAGTGTAGGAGGGACATTAAGACTGGTCACCTGTAAACTGAGCTGCTAAGTTTAATTGATCTGAAAGAATTTAATGTGGCGTAGTGAATCGGTACTGGCAGTGCAGATTTATCTGCTGGCCTCAATGAGAACATAATAGTGTAGAGGTTTAGTGGGGGATATTTAATTATAGCCACAAAAGTGATTTATTCTGTGTTGACTTAAATTACAATGCTGGATTTATGCTTTTGATGCTTTAGACAAAAGGGGGAAAGGTAGTAAAAATAAATATTATCAAAATATTCAAAGTGCAGTAAATATACATTTTACATTATGAGTGCACTCAATGAATCTGTGAAGAACATTACTATATATATATATATATATATATATATATATAAAATAATCCATTAAAAAACAATAAAAATCTTACTGTTCCCAAACTTTTGAACAGCAGTGTATCTGTTGAAGCTAAATGATGATGGAACTTTATTTCACCCATATTTTGATATTTTAAACAGCCAATATGCTAGTAATATGCATGCTAATAAGCAACTTTAATAGTGAGAAATGGTCCCTAAACTAGTGTTACCAAATAAAATAAAATAAAATAAAACAAGCATGTCCTCTCCTTTATTCCCACTAACAGAAAATAATGTGTGAATAGTTTAGTCTAGTACAATAAAAAAATAACTACCTGGACATTTGGAGATTATTTTACTTGGTTACTGTATGTCAAAGTTTTAAGTCTGATTAGTGGCCACCTTTAGCATATCAGTCCAGAATCCCAGCATTACATAAAGGAACATTGTGTGGTTTCTTGTCAATAAATGTAAGCAGTGCCGGATTCCATGACAGCATAAACTCCTGTGAAATATGTTATTGATATATTGTCGTAAAGCTTGTCTAACTAACCCAAACCTTAACCCATGATGAGCATTCAACACATCACATAGCAGCCAAGTCTTGGCCAGAGAGCAAAGTGAGTGATTTCTATTTAAAAATCTGGAGAGTCTGCTTAAACTGCTATTAGTGGTATGAACTTCTACAGTTTGTATAACTGTCTTGATTTTTAGAATTTCTTCAAATGGTCAGGATGAATTGTGGTAAAAGTTGTATAAGTTGTATTTCCAATGTTTGTAAACACTGATGTTTCATGATGCAGAAATCTGTTTTGAGGCCAGATTAAAATGTAATCTGAAATCTTGAGATCTCTATGCTTTCCTTCCCCATCCTTAATCTTTACAATCATGCCCTGAAGGGAAATCTGTTCCCTGAATATAGTACACACACAAAGGATGGTTATAACTAACCTGCAAGAAGATCTAATAAAATAAATAAATAAATAAATAAATAAAAAATGGAAAGTTTGAGTTGACTCCAACATAGCATACGTTAAAATAAAATAACGTAATCTTTATATATATATATATATATATATATATATATATATATATAAAAGCATAGGATAATGGAAAAATCTAAAAGAATGGGTGTAGAAAAGAAAAAGAAAGCTTCTTATAGTGGAACATTAAAGTACACAGGGTCAACAACTGACAACTTCACAATTTTGATTAAATAAAACGCACACAGGTGGTGGAATAATAACGTCTACCAATCAATCAATTTGACCCATACAGCAAAAAATACATATTGTAAAAATATGTTGTAAACAGTGAAGCTCAATGAAATATATTTTTGAAATAGAAAAATGTTTCATTTCAACCCTCATATACCAAAATATATTTCAAAATGCATTTCAGGGGCAACAAAATACATTACAAAATTACAGTAAACTAAATCAAACTTACATACTGTAGTCCCGGGAAGAAAAGACGTTATGACTAAACATAAACGAATCATACAAAATATTAATGTTAGTTATTGGTCTATTTTCTACATTTGATTTAACAGATCTGTTTAATTAATGGCACTAATACTTTTAACAAACAATAATTTAATCATTTTAAATAAACGGGACAACAGTATGTAAGGTTTTTTTCTGGTGGGACACTCATTAGTGGCGCACTCCAGGCTCTCACTCGTTGCGTAAGGTTTGTAGTTACCAAAGCCACTAGAAGGCAAGCCTGCAACCATTAGCCAAAAAAGCGTAACGGCTAAAGCTAACGCTTCCAGTCTGCTAGTACGTGGGAAAAGAGACCAGAGGCCGTTTTTTTTTAATGGATGTCAATTGAGGCAGGGGCGGACTGGGGCCAAAAAGTGGCCCTGGACTTTTTGGCACAGAGCGGCCCACCAAACCCGGTCTGAAACACATCACACCACACCAAAAATGACTGGCATTCTTTACATTATAATTAGTCTTTCCTGGTGTATATGGCAAATAGTATATTTTTAAGAATTTTTATGAGGGACAGTTTAATATCACTATAAATACCTACAGGTGCATCTCAATAAATTAGAATGTCGTGGAAAAGTTCATTTATTTCAGTAATTCAACTCAAATTGTGAAACTCGTGTCTTAAATAAATTCAGTGCACACAGACTGAAGTAGTTTAAGTCTTTGGTTCTTTTAATTGTGATGATTTTGGCTCACATTTAACAAAAACCTACCAATTCACTATCTCAACAAATTAGAATACTTCATAAGACCAATAAAAAAAATTAAAAAAAAAACACTTTTAGTGAATTGTTGGCCTTCTGGAAAGTTTGTTCATTTACTGTATATGTACTCAATACTTGGTAGGGGCTCTAACTGCTTTAATTACTGTCTCAATTCGGCGTGGCATGGAGCTGATCAGTTTGTGGCACTGCTGAGGTGGTATGGAAGCCCAGGTTTCTTTGACAGTGGCCTTCAGCTCATCTGCATTTTTTGGTTTCTTGTTTCTCATTTTCCTCTTGACAATACCCCATAGATTCTCTATGGGGTTCAGGTCTGGTGAGTTTGCTGGACAGTCAAGCACACCAACACCATGGTCATTTAACCAACTTTTGGTGCTTTTGGCAGTGTGGGCAGGTGCCAAATCCTGCTGGAAAATGAAATCAGCATCTTTAAAAAGCTGGTCAGCAGAAGGAAGCATGAAGTGCTCTTGGTAAACGGGTGCAGTGACTTTGGTTTTCAAAAAACACAATGGACCAACACCAGCAGATGACATTGCACCCCAAATCATCACAGACTGTGGAAACTTAACACTGGACTTCAAGCAACTTGGACTATGAGCTTCTCCACCCTTCCTCCAGACACTAGGACCTTGGTTTCCAAATGAAATACAAAACTTGCTCTCATCTGAAAAGAGGACTTTGGACCACTGGGCAACAGTCCAGTTCTTCTTCTCCTTAGCCCAGGTAAAACGCCTCTGACATTGTCTGTGGTTCAGGAGTGGCTTAACAAGAGGAATACGACAACTGTAGCCAAATTCCTTGACACGTCTGTGTGTGGTGGCTCTTGATGCCTTGACCCCAGCCTCAGTCCATTCCTTGTGAAGTTCACCCAAATTCTTGAATCGATTTTGCTTGACAATCCTCATAAGGCTGCGGTTCTCTCGGTTGGTTGTGCATCTTTTTCTTCCACACTTTTTCCTTCCACTCAACTTTCTGTTAACATGCTTGGATACAGCACTCTGTGAACAGCCAGCTTCTTTTGCAATGAATGTTTGTGGCTTACCCTCCTTGTGAAGGGTGTCAATGATTGTCTTCTGGACAACTGTTAGATCAGCAGTCCTCCCCATGATTGTGTAGCCTAGTGAACCAAACTGAGAGACCATTTTGAAGGTTCAGGAAACCTTTGCAGGTGTTTTGAGTTGATTAGCTGATTGGCATGTCACCATATTCTAATTTGTTGAGATAGTGAATTGGTGGGTTTTTGTTAAATGTGAGCCAAAATCCTCACAATTAAAAGAACCAAAGACTTAAACTACTTCAGTCTGTGTGCACTGAATTTATTTAATACACGAGTTTCACAATTTTTATAGATTTTTAAACATTTTCTTAGACACATGAAATCACGGAAGAAAGCCTATATAGAGATATGCATTAACTCTTATCTCATGTCTGCTGAACACTGCTATATTATATGCATTGTGACGAATAACGTAAATGTCATTAAAATCTGCGTAATTCGAAAAGGCCAGTAGTAGTTTGCATTCCTGAAAATTAATATCTGTCGTTTAACATTTTGTTGTTGTTGTTGTTGTTGTTTGTGTGTTTGTTTTATCGTAAACGGTTGGAAAATATTGCTGAATTGTCTCTTCATGTTTAGATGCTTACATCTTACCTCAGCTCGCATTCAAGTCGCACGCAGTTCAGCGTCTGTGAACAGTAAATCCAGCCTTCTACACTTTGATTGGCTATTTCAAACATTTTGACATTGACGAACGCTTATGAGAATTTTTGAATCAAGCCGCGCGGCCCATTCGTCTGGGCCGACGGAAGGATATACGTACATTTACTACAATTCATTTATATATATATATATATATATATATATATATATATATATATATATATGTATATACGCTAAATAAACAGCTTCACTACGCTAAATAAACAGGTATTTAGAGGGAACGGCTTATTTAATGAATTGACAGCCTATCTGCTAATCTTCAACATGTTTTACACTAAATAATACTTTTGGACTGAACTATTTTTAGAGTTTACCATGAAAAAAATGCTGTTTCATAAGAGAAGTCACTGACTTTTTGCGACAAGTTCGATTCAGCTTATGGCACTTCTCATTCATTCCTATGGTATCCGTAAACGGCGATTGAGTGTCATACAGTTCTGACTGAAATTCAATGACGTCAAGGCTGTAATGTGATTGGTTATTAAGGAACACATGATCCAAGTTAGCCGTTACGCTTTCTCCAATAGTAAGTAATACAGACCCTCTTATCTCCCTATAGTAAGAAAATCTGTGTTGTTAAGGTGTGGTGACAAATCGAGTCCCCCCTCGAAATCCGGTCCAATTAGGACCCCAAGCGACCCCATTGGCTCAAATTACTTTTAATAGGTACTTTCTTTAGTGCCTGATTACAATGCCTACAAAATCATGTTATGATAAATGCTGTTTAAACTACGTTACAGTGATAATTAATGTCTGTATTCGTTAGCTTATGTACTAGCATAGCATACAGATACCTGATTAGCTGCATAGCTTATTTTATACAGGAATTTCCGCTTATCTTACATGTATTCACAATTATTTTTTTAATTATGTGTTAAATTAAGTGTTAAATGTCAAATGTTTTATTTTATAAATAAAACGAATTAATGTTTTTTCATTTTTTTCACTTAATAGGATATTATTACTTTTATTTATTAATTAGCAGTTAATCAAGTGTAAGAAATTACATTTAATTTGTTTCATTATGCACTATTTTGTTCTATTATGCACTATATAGTAAGCCATACATTTTTACATTAATATCTTTATGTATTTATTTAGGCAATGGGATCACTCGGGGTCCTAAGCGGACCCGATTTCGAGGGGGGACTCGATTTCTCATGACAACGGTAATGCCGATATTTTAATCTAATAAATGTCGTCTGCTTTTGTAAACCGAATTAAACCCATGTTTGCATTACCCTTTTTTTTTTTTTTTTGGAAAGTTATGTACAGTAATTAACAGCATTGTTTTGAGTTTCTGTATGTGAAATATTTGACCTTCTGAGTGTCTTTAGAGGTAACATTATGTTTGGACTTTCTTTTGAGTCCATATTTGTGAAATTATGTAAATAATAAAATAACTAAAAATCATTGTTTGTTGTATTGGTGGTGTAAGGAATAAGGAGGACACTCTCGCATTGTTAATGTTTCATTGTGTCAAGTCATTATTAACTACCCATGAACTAACATCAACTAATGGCTTGTTAAAGTTGATTTTGACATGACTTTACTTGAGAGGGCCCAACATAACTAACTTATTATTAACTACCCATACACTAACATCAACTAATGGCTTGTTAAAGTTGATTTTGACATGACTGTTAAAGTTGATTTTGACAATGACTTTACTTGAGAGGGCCCAACATAACTAATTCATTATTAACTACCCATACACTAACATCAACTAATGGCTTGTTAAAGTTGATTTTGACATGACTTTACTTGAGAGGGCCCAACATAACTAACTCATTATTAACTACTCATACACTAACATCAACTAATGGCTTGTTAAAGTTGATTTTGACATGACTTTACTTGAGAGGGCCCAACATAACTAGCTCATTATTAACTACCCACAAACTAACATCAACTAACGGCTTGTTAAAGTTGATTTTGACATGACTTTACTTGAGAGGGCCCAACATAACTAACTCATTATTAACTACCCACAAACTAACATCAACTAATGGCTTGTTAAAGTTGATTTTGACATGACTTTACTTGAGAGGGCCCAACATAACTAACTCATTAACTACCCATGAACTAACATCAACTAATGGCTTATTAAAGTTGATTTTGACATGACTTTACTTGAGAGGACCTAACATAACTAACTAACTCATTATTAAGTACCCACAAACTAACATCAACTAATGGCTTTTTAAAGTTGATTTTGACATGACTTTACTTGAGAGGGCCCAATATAACTAACTAATTATTAACTACCCACAAACTAACATCAACTAATGGCTTGTTAAAGTTGATTTTGACATGACTTTACTTGAGGGGGCCCAACATAACTAACTCATTATTAAGTACCCACAAACTAACATCAACTAATGGCTTGTTAAAGTTGATTTTGACTTGACTTTACTTGAGGGGGCCCAATCATAATGAATTCACTGTTACCTACTTACTAAACTCAGCTCATGATTTATGTTATACTTTCTATCAAACACACATGTACTAACACAGTGAGTATTCAGCCCGGTTAAGAGATGCTGTGTGGATTTTCAAGAAGTCAGAGAGCGGAGGAACAGGATCATCACGTCTGTGTCTGGATGGAGAGTGAACTCAGTTTGAGCATGTCTTTAGGAATTGTTCAACAAATGTTCTTTGTGGGTTTTGGGGTTTTATTTTTTTATTAATCTGTGTATAAGTCACAATAGGGTGAGTTTAAAGGGAAAGAGATGAATATAAAACAGACAAGATCAATCATTAGTGTATTTAGTATTTTCTACACTTGATGAGGAGGATCAACTAATCCTTTGCCACCCAATAATGTTTATGACAAAGCTGAGAATGTCAAATGTTCAAATTATGGTAGTATTAATTTTTTTAAATTAATTTCAAAGTCAGAGTATTTCTTATTCCTTCTTAAAGAGGCTGTTTGATTTAGTTTACCCATAAATGTTAATTAATGCATTAAGTATCAAACATGTACTAACGTGTAGTTTGCGAGTCGTTTCGTGCTATGCCCCGCAAACTGGGTGCACGACTGACATTAAGGACGCATTCTGGGAGAGCCTGGAAGCCCATCTTCGATCAAACGACCCGGAAGAACGCCTGGTGCTCGGTGGAGACCTGAATGGACACGTCGGGTCAGAACAAGATGGACATGAGCGAGTACACGGCAGGCAAGGGTATGGCAGCCACAACGACGACGGTGACCGAGTCCTCGACTGTACCGAGGCCCACGATTTTGCTGTGGCCAACACCTTCTTCACGAAGAGACTAGTGCATCTTGTCACCTACAGCAGCGGTGGAAAAACGACCCAGATCGATTATTGGATGCTCAGACGGCACGACCTGGAACTGGCAAGCAACGTTAAGGTGATCCCGTCGGACAACATTGGCCCACAATACCGGCTCCTTGTTATGGACATCCAGCTGGACCTCGGACAGCATCGGCGAGCGCGGACGACCAGGACGGAGCGGATCAAGTGGTGGAAGCTCCCCGAGAACAAAGACCAACTAAGGGGTGCCCTCAGACTCAACGACGTGGATCTTGACCAGCTGGTGGACGCCATCTGGAACGACGTGCATCCACAATGCGGTGAGTGGCGCCTTCGGAAATACGAAGTCGGGAAAGTGGATGATCGACAAGCAAATTTGGTGGTGGAACGAAAAAGTGCAAAAGGCGGTCAAGGAGAAGAAAGCGGCGTTCAAAGCGTGGCACCAATTCCGCAGCCAACTGGACTACGAACAATACAAAGCATTCAAATTGGCTGCGAAGCGAGAAGTTGCAGTGGCGAAAGCTGCATTCCATGACCGACTTAACAAAGAGCTGGATACACACGAGGGAGCAAACAAAATTTATCGATTGGCCAACGCCCGCCATCGCGCAACGCAGGATATCAGCCAAGTTAAGCACATCAAGGACAACGACAGCAACACCTTGCGAGACGCCCCCGCCATCCTCCAGCGCTGGAGCGATTACTTCGCGAAGATCAGCAATGACGAATTTCCTCATCCGCCAATCCAAAGCGCCCACCCTGTCTCTGGCCCCGCCATGCCGATCACGACAGCGGAAGTGGAGGCAGCCATTAAGAAGATGAAGAACGGGAAAACACCCGGCCCCGACGATATCCCCATCGAAGCCTGGAAACTTCTTGGGCGCAGAGGTGCCGAGATTCTCGTCGTCATTTTCAATCGAATGGTTGACGAAGGCGTGGCCCCGACAACCTGGACGACCAGCACAACAGTACCCATTTGGAAGGGTAAAGGGCGACGTCACGGAATGCTTCAACTACCGGCCAATTCACCTCCTATGCCACGCCATGAAGATTTTCGAGCGAATCTTGGACTCCAGACTACGTCAGATCGCCACCGTCATGCCGAATCAATGCGGCTTCATCAAAGGGAGCGGAATGATGGGCGACATCCATGCAGCCCGGCTCCTCGTAGAGCAATACCGGGAGAAGAACAGGTGAGTCCACGTGACCTTCCTGGGTCTCAAAAAAGCGTTCGACAAAATTCCGCACGACCTAATCTGGCACGCCCTCCGGTCCCACAACGTGCCAAAGGCCTACGTCCAGTGGATCCAAGCGCTTTACCACAACATCACCAGCAGTGTTGGGGGTAACACATTACAAGTAATGCGAGTTACGTAATCAGATTACTTTTTTCAAGTAACTAGTAAAGTCATGCATTACTTTTTATTTTACAAGATAATATCTGAGTTACTTTTTCAAAAAAGTAACGCAAGTTACTTTGTTTTCCCATTTATTGACTGACAAGTCTCCTGTCCCCATATTGGGAGAAATCAGAAGTACAGAGGTGTTGTGTGCGCTGTGTGAACATGATGTTACTGTAGTTGTAGATTAAATGTGAACGTGCATTAATTCATCCCACTCACAAAAAAACAGATTTAGTATTCATCAAAATGAATTAAAACAGTGAAATGCAAACTCAGAATATGACGCAAACCTGCAATAATTAAATATGTTAAATAACACAAATGTATCTAATCCCGTTTTATTAACCAATGTCTTTGCTGCTGAACTTTGATGATCCAGTTCAACCATACTAATAAGTAAAAATAACTTTAGATAAACTAACAATTGTGCTTCATTGTTTGTTTTTGTTTGTTTGTTTGTTTTTATTGCTGAAGAGTGTTGGACCTTCTTCTCCTGTGTTCTACTGTACAGACGTGAATTTACTTTTCCTTCAGCCTGAGGTTTATTCATTACACATTACACTTTTTGGTTTACATTTGCTATAAATAGAACTTCTTATATTAAAAACAATCAAGCTCTGCTCATATTTAAAAAGTAACGCGAAAGTAAAGCAAAAGTAACTAAGTAACGTAATTAGTTACTTTTTTAGGGAGTAACGCAATATTGTAATCCATTACTTTTAAAAGTAACTTTCCCCAACACTGGTCACCAGCGTGGTTCGAACCCCGGTTGGAACATCACCGTCCTTCCCCATCACCGTCAGACGCCCGAACCCGAGTCAACGCCGCCTGGATGAAATGGCGCCAAGTCACCATCGTCCTGTGCGATCGACGAATGCCCATTCGAATGAAAGCCAAGATTTACAAGACCGTGGTACGTCCCATAGCTCTCTATGGATCGGAGTGTTGGCCGGCAACATCCAAGCATGAGCAGGCACTTCACGTAATGGAAATGCGAATGCTGCGATGGTGTCTTGGTCTGACCCGATGGGACCACGTGACAAACGAAGATGTCAGAAAGCGGATGGGCATCGCCCCAATTGTGGAGAAGATGTGAGAAGGACGACTCCGGTGGTATGGCCATGGCAAGAGACAACGCGGAAGGCCCAAGAAGCGATGGCTCGACCGTTTGAAGGACGATATGCGGCATGATAACATCGCCCCGGAGGATGCTCTGGACCGAGCCAAATGGAGACGGACGTGCAGAACAGAGGACCCTGCACCTATGCGGGAAAATCGCTAGGACAAAGAAGACATGATTATTCATGTACCCTTATTGTAAAGTGTTACCATTGAATTTTATTCAGATTTGTTATATGTTGATGTATGTTATAGACAACAAACAAAGTTTTTATTCAAATGTGACATACATGAATGTATTTTCTTGGATTGAAATACTGTAAATAGCACATAACACATCTCAGTTTTTATATATATATATATATATATATATATATATATATATATATACAGTGGGGCAAAAAAGTATTTAGTCAGCCACCAATTGTGCAAGTTCTCCCACTTAAAAATATGAGAGAGGCCTGTAATTTTCATCATAGGTATACCTCAACTATGAGAGACAAAATGAGAAAAAAAAATCCAGAAAATCACATTGTAGGATTTTTAAAGAATTTATTTGCAAATTATGGTGGAAAATAAGTATTTGGTCAATAACAAAATTCATCTCAATACTTTGTTATATACCCTTTGTTGGCAATGACAGAGGTCAAACGTTTTCTGTAAGTCTTCACAAGGTTTTCACACACTGTTGCTGGTATTTTGGCCCATTCCTCCATGCAGATCACCTCTAGAGCAGTAATGTTTTGGGGCTGTCGCTGGGCAACACGGACTTTCAACTCCCTCCAAAGATTTTCGATGGGGTTGAGATCTGGAGACTGGCTAGGCCACTCCAGGACCTTGAAATGCTTCTTACGAAGCCACTCCTTCATTGCCCGGGCGGTGTGTTTGGGATCATTGTCATGCTGAAAGACCCAGCCACGTTTCATCTTCAGTGCCCTTGCTGATGGAAGGAGGTTTTCACTCAAAATCTCACGATACATGGCCCCATTCATTCTTTCGTTTACACGGATCAGTCGTCCTGGTCCCTTTGCAGAAAAACAGCCCCAAAGCATGATGTTTCCACCCCCATGCTTCACAGTAGGTATGGTGTTCTTTGGATGCAACTCAGCACTTTCTCCTCCAAACACGACAAGTTGAGTTTTTACCAAAAAGTTCTATTTTGGTTTCATCATTCTCCCAATCCTCTTCTGGATCATCCAAATGCTCTCTAGCAAACTTCAGTCGGGCCCGGACATGTACTGGCTTAAGCAGGGGGACACGTCTGACACTGCAGGATTTGAGTCCCTGGCGGCGCAGTGTGTTACTGATGGTAGCCTTTGTTACTTTGGTCCCAGCTCTCTGCAGGTCATTCACTAGGTCCCCCCGTGTGGTTCTGGGATTTTTGCTCACAGTTCTTGTGATCATTTTGACCCCTCGGGGTGAGATCTTGCGTGGAGCCCCAGATCGAGGGAGATTATCAGTGGTCTTGTATGTCTTCCATTTTCTAATAATTGCTCCCACAGTTGATTTCTTCATACCAAGCTGCTTACCTATTGCAGATTCAGTCTTCCCAGCCTGGTGCAGGTCTACAATTTTGTTTCTGGTGTCCTTTGACAGCTCTTTGGTCTTGGCCATGGTGGAGTTTGGAGTTGGACTGTTTGAGGTTGTGGACAGGTGTCTTTTATACTGATCAAACAGTTCAAACAGATGCCATTAATACAGGTAACGAGTGGAGGACAGAGGAGCCTCTTAAAGAAGAAGTTACAGGTCTGTGAGAACCATAAATCTTGCTTGTTTGTAGGTGACCAAATACTTATTTTACCGAGGAATTTACCAATAAATTCTTTAAAAATCCTACAATGTGATTTTCTGGATTTTTTTTTCTCATTTTGTCTCTCATATTTGAGGTATACCTATGATGAAAATTACAGGCCTCTCTCATCTTTTTAAGTGGGAGAACTTGCACAATTGGTGGCTGACTAAATACTTTTTTGCCCCACTGTGTATATATATATATATTTATATTTTTAAAATAAATTTTCAAAAATTTGTATGAAAATATATTTACATAACTATATTTTGAAGCATATTTTATCAAATATATTGTTGGCTATTTTTGTGTATTTATCTATCTATCTATCTATCTGTCTATCTATCTATGTATGTATGTATGTATGTATGTATGTATGTATGTATGTATGTATGTATGTATGTATTTATTTATTTATTTATTTATTTATTTAATTATTTAATTATTTAATTATTTATTTAATTTTTTTTTTGCCATATGGGGAGAGTCAAAGTCTCAATTTTGCTTGTGAATGTTCCCTGGAACTGTGATTTCAAAAAACACCAAAACATTGAACTATTTTGATAACGGCGGAACTTATGACTAATACTGCTTTTGCAAAAAACACCCCAAATTGATATCAGATATACTGTATATAATGTTCTTGTGAACAGTCTTGTCCTGAGATAATCGTGAGGGCTTCATCAAAAAACTCTGTTTC
This sequence comes from Spinibarbus caldwelli, assembly GCA_039654775.1. NCBI lineage: Eukaryota > Metazoa > Chordata > Actinopteri > Cypriniformes > Cyprinidae > Spinibarbus > Spinibarbus caldwelli. Next base: position 5,093,972 of record CM077248.1, read on the forward strand.
CAAGGAAACAATATAAGAACTCAATCTTGGCTCCATGCCGGAGGTCTCCACCTCTCTCAGAGGGAGCTCAAGCCATTGCTTATTGGCCTTCTACCCATTCAGCCTGAAAAACAGCAAGACATGCAATTAAATCACGATCCCTCAGTCTGCTCACTGAAAGGAAAAAAAAAAAAAGATGATGATGACGAGGAAGAAGAGGAAACACATTTCGGGGGGCTCGGGGTGGATGAATTACTCGAATGCATCAGACATTGGCTCTTACCCAAGCCTCAGAGCGAGCGGCTCGGCAAATCAGAGATGCAAGATGCAGTGACCCAGCAAAGAAATTCAGAAGGCGACTTTAAAGGTGATAGATCAACCATTCTGCCCAAGGACAGGGCCGTACTTAAGGCCATTGTCATTGGTGCAGGTGCAAGACCTTTGATGTTTGTCATTTTAGTGGCTCTGCTTTTGAATTCCATCAGCCGCTTTACATACTAATTAACCTGACCAGCCACTGAAACAGATAAATGGACAACCTGAACAATGTGCATGAGGCCAAGAAAGATCAGACAGTAAAACTCATTTATGCTAATCAGTACGTTTGAAGAGGAAAAGCCAAAAGGTTCAGTTGAAAAGCTGCCAGAAAACCATAATCACAGGCATTCGATGCAAGGACATCTCCATGCGCATGTTGTGCTTGGGTCCAGCAGATTTCTCACAGTGCTATATATGTACACTCAGAGAAAAATCTTGATGCTCAGATGTTGCTCTTTCATAGCTCAGGAGCATTCAAGGAGATCTCTGTTTCAGTTTCATTGAAGTTTGTCAGCTTTCCTAAAATTTGTTAAGAATAACCAAAGTAGACAATAATGAGACAGTTGTGTTCATGTAGTAAATTATGTGGTTTGCAAAGCTTAGAAAATTTGGTCTTGGAAGAATTTGATGCTAAATATTCACGTTCATAATGAGATCTCAGACTTTTGACTTGCAAACTTTGGAATTTTGGCAAATTTGAGCATGGTCTGTGACACCGATGTCTTCTGAAACTAGAGGAAACACATGAGAATTCTGGAGCCTTTTTTCAGGAGAATTTCTGGTTGCACTTTATTTCAGTAGTCCACTTTAGACATTCTGTTCCCTCTAAGTAGCTTTGCAACTACATGTAAACTAACTCTCATTAGAGTACTAGACTGTTAGGTTAGTGTTAGGGTTAGTAGGATAAGTTGACACACTTGCAAAGTTATTTATAGTTGGTACAATATCTGTTGGAGGAACATCAAAATAAAGTGTTAGTAGGTATTGCAATTGCTTACAAATTGTAGTCTGTTACTGATTACAAATTACTTGACAAAAATTGTAGTCAGTAATGTAATCCATTACATTACACATTTTAGGTATAATCAGTTTACTGTTTCATTACTTTTAGATTACTTTTAATCTAACTCGTGTATCGCATTGATTTAAATACCATAATCTTGCACCATATTGATATAAAAATACTAAGAGAAATTAAATATATTCTATTCGTGGTTATTAACAACATGATGTGCATTAAAGGGATCCAATTATGCTTTTTCACTCTTAGAATTTTAGTCAGTGTGTAGTGTGTATGTTTGGGCATAAAAACAGATCTACAGTTACAAATCTCAAAGTCCACTCCAAAGGGAGATAATTCGTTTTTAAAAAATCCCTTTTCAAGAACTACATGAACGGCTCATTTGGACTACAAAGTTGTTTTCCTGTATTTGTGACATCACAAATTGGTCAATTAGAATATCATTAAAATAAATCCCGCCTCCGGAAATTCGAATGCACCTTTTAAAATCGAAACCCGGTGCTGGTGTTTTTATATCACTGTATTTCTGAAGGAAACCGACTGTCTTCAGAAAATTTTGGATGTCATTTTCATTTCATCTTGCATGTAATGTCTGATAAAGCAGAGTTTGTGAGAGGAGCGCTGCTTTGTGTACAGCGTTACCGGGGAAACCTTCGCTCTCTCCCACTACAACAGCGCCTCCTGCTGGCAGAGAATGAATTTGCATATATATGCCGCCACAAATAGTGTAACTCTGTGGCACTATGGTATAAATAAATTCAACCCCCTATAACCAACCCGGTAACCTCCAATAACCAAAACTAGCCAATCAATAACCAAAACTAGCCAATCAATAACCAAAACTAGCCAATCACCCTATACTCTGTGCGCGTTCACCAGCGCGCTCGAGAAGTGTGAGAAGATATGCGCGAGTCATTCCTATTACAAAGCTGATGGTAAAATATGTGATCTATTTGAATTCTATTGAGAAACTGCCACTTTAAAATGCTATGGAGAAAGTCGAACATTATCTAAAAAAGGCACAAACTAAAAAGACTGATGAAAAGAGAAGAAAACATAATCTTGCACCAGCACTAACATAATATTAAAATATTTTTAATCTACTCATGACATCATTTGGTCTAACTTGTAGAATTTATAATAGATAATCTGTTAAGGGAATAGATTTTTCCTTATATATTTATATTACAACTGTGGCATGTTATAGCTATTGTTTCTAAAGGCTGTTGTTTCTCATAACAAATGCAATATAGATTCATAAAAAGTCATTATTGGCCTGATAATGATTAATAGGCTAGCCTTATTATAACAAATGCTACAGTTAAGAACTATAGTAGCCTACTTTTTCATAAGAGCAAGTACAAGTCAGAATCGAGAGCCAATGGGTTCTAATGATGAGTGATGGAAAAACCTGGCCTTCAGATATTCCAATGATGGCATAGATTAAATCATTAAGAGCCTGATGAACTGTTAAGGAGTAAGAAATAAACAATATCAATATAAGAAAATGTTAAGTTAGATTGACTTCCCATGGCGTGTTGAATTAGAACATTCTGTCAAACTATAGCCTAAGTGTCTAAATAATATAAAATACATTATATATCCTATGTAAACAAGTAATTGTTAACTAGCCTATTACTTTATTGCAGTTACGCAATCAACCAACTTTGCATGTGTGGTGGATAGCACAAAAGACCATTTTACAAAAACAATCATTTAAGCAAACAAACAAATAAATAAACCTTAGAGGGAGCATGACCCTGGGTCCACTTCAACACCCCCAATGTTCAAACCAAAACTACGCTCTTTGTAGAATGTCTAAAATGGACTATCAAAATAAAGTGTTACCAAATTTCCCAATTTAATCTTCACTTACTCTCTTACTTTCCATGAGAAACAGTTAAGATTTTGCAGAGATCTCATTTTTCTTTCTTGTGGGCGTTATGTAAACTCTGATGTTGGGTGACCAGTTGTTTACAGGAGAACAACTGGGGCTCTCAGTCACACCTGAAGCACAGTGGCACACCTTCCCCTTACAAATCACAACCACATGCTGTCAACAGACCACAAAACAACCCCCCACTCCCCACCCCCCCAGTCCCAGCAGCCCTCCACACACATGCACATAGACACGACTGTTTCACAAGTAATCACCAATTACTCAAGACAAGACCTCTTTGTCTGAACAACTGCAGAAGTGTCTGCTCCCTCATAATGATGCTGCATTAGCCGGGCATTTGCAAGTCCGGTATGAGTCCTTTGAGCTGGATCAAGCACTAAGCAAGTTAGAATCCAGTTTATCTGCTTAGCTTTTCCATGCAAGCTCTATCTGAATGCAAATCTTTCATAGAAACTGAAACAATGCCTGTAATTTTGCAGTGCTTTAATGCGAGCTCTGATAATTAGGAATGACAAAAAGAAACTTAAGCCTGCAGCTCTCAAACATCTTGCCCCAAAACAGCCACAAAAGCATAACCATGAACATAACACATACTCCAGCTCAAGGACCTTTAAAGATTTATTCAGTAGTTTTGTGTTTCCAAGGTTTGTAGAAGCTCTTCAGCTTGCTCGATGAGGGCAATGCAACACCTTAGCTTTGACATCTTAGATGTGAAATGGATATGTGAAGCCGCAGGATTGCTCCTCTAACACCTTTTGGTGTTACCTGAGCATACTTGCTCTCAAATTAATCTGATCATTTGTAGAACAAAGGCCTCTGTAATGCAGTTCATGTAAAATGTCAATCAGCATACCTGTTACAAAAAAATATTTCTGGGAAAAAAAAAAAAAAAAAAATACTTTGCACTGGCTTGTTATGTGACTAGTGTAGCAAATGCTACTTTTTAAATTGATAACTTTCAGCATTAAAACAATAAGAAGGCTTGACAATATTAATGCAAAATTAATTAATAATGGCATCACATAATCACCATACTTATAGTTGCAAAATTGCATATGTCTTCCAAATATAACTTACATATAGCATCTTCATAATCTAGCTCTTGACTAAATTACTTAGCATGCTAAATCCTGATCAGAGCTTCAGAAATGAATCACAAACCTATGACCTTCCATTTAGTTGAGGTAAATTGTTGCTAATCCTTCAGGTTTAGTGTTTTGCTGTACAAAACTAAATAGCTCCCCCTAGTGTAAACTGCAATTTCTCCACTAGGGGAATATGGAAAATGAGTTTATGGGAGAGTCAAGGAGCCACAAGAATTCTCCCTAAATAATACTAAGTTCAGATAAAGCAGCAGAGATTGCCAGGATTCAATGACTGCGATGTGAAAAGACGTTAAGATGGACTTGTGACAGTGACAACTCTACTACAGCAGCCGGTTAGTAGGGTTTGAAGAAGGCAGCTATTAGAGACAATGCCATTCTCAATACCTTAACTAGTTAACCTGAACAGCTAAAAATAATTTAAAGACAGCATAGCATTACCATATGCACCTTACACTTCCACCTTGACATACTTCATATGGCTTTTTGTCCTTTCATAGTACTTCCGACACCATTTTTTATTTGAACAAGATGTTGCTATCATCAAGACAATGAACGTAATCCCACATCTGCTTGTTCAACTTCTAAAGCTAGCTGGCAAGCTAACATAGCTAATAAATATTATAAATATAAGACTTTTTGGAGCAAACAAACAGATTTTGCTCATGTTTTTTTTTTTTTTTTCAATCTGAAATACAGAGTGTTGTACAAAATGGAATATGTGCTTGGTAGAGCTGTCTCTCTGTTCAACTCAAAGCTCGACTGGCGAGATTGATATCTAACTGTTCTAAGATTGTGGGTCAAATGCTTGAGCCAAGTTTTCATGAGTTGTACAAGAAGAAAATGTTGTCCCTGACAGGTAAAATTATGTCTGATTCTTCTCATATTCTGCATGAGGAATTTGCCATCGAATAGAAGACTGAGAGTACCATATGCCAGATTGAACAGATTACGTAAATCTTTTGTTCATCAGTCAGTAAAATTAATTAATCAGAATAGGGGTTCTAAGTAGGCAGTAAGATTCTGAGGAATGGAAGGTACTTAAGTTTTTTGCACTGCAGATGGATGTGTATTGTGTAATGTGTACTGCTGTGAATTAATGATAGACAGTAAACGCTATGGGATGCGAGACAATTTTTGAAAGAAATTCCAACAATAACATGAAATTAAATACCTTTGGTGTGCACACTTCATGCTACACATATGAAAATTTGAGGGGCTTTGTTTTAAACTCATTGCTACCAAGCTAATTTAGTTAGCTTGCTATTGGAGCAAATATATGGTATGTCAGTAATTGGTTTTGTTGGTAAGAAGCCATATTGTTTCATGAGGAAAGCTATTATTATGGACTGAGCATAAATACATTCCCCTGTGAAAAAGAAGAACACTTTAGCATAGTTATTATAGAAATAAAATCCTTTAAAGAACACACTGAAGTGTGATCTGAAAGTAATATTTCCGGACACTCAATTGCATGTTATTTACAATTCAATGAAAATGTATTATAGCTTACATTTTTAAATAAATGCAATTAGTTGAACTTAAAAGCATTTTCACACTCACATTAGTAGGACTTAAGTACATCTTTATATGCAATTTCATAATTACTTCTATTGTCTTTAAATATGGTTTAAGTATACTGGCAAATGTACTGACAAGCATTTATATTAAACCAAAATATATTTTAATGTAATTTCTACAAAAAAATTGTATGTCATGTATATAAATATATATGTAATTACATATTTGTAATGATGAAATTGTTATTCATTACATAAATATGTGCTTTGGTATGTTAGTCAACACATCAAAATAAGTGTACTTCTTGAAGCATTAATAAATAAAGATGTTATACTGTAAAGTAAAACTTTAACATTAACAATTTAACATTATTACAAAGTGCACTTGAGTGTGTTAAGACACAGGGTTACACTTTATTTTAAGGTGTCCTTGTTACACTGTAATTATACTGAGCAATATTAATTAACTACATGTAGTCTACTTACTATATGGTTAGGGTTAGGATTGAGGTTTGTTTTAGGATTACTTGCAAGTAATTATGCATAATTTATTGTTACTATAATAGTAAGTACATGTAACATGTGTAACACCTTAAAATAAAGTGTTACCAGAAACAGTCATGTAATGTCTAGTACACATAAGTGACCTTTTATCTCAATAATATTATATTATCTGCAAGTACAGCTTTAGAAGGTTTTTTGAAGACTTTTTAATTTGAAGTACACTACAAGTTTACATCCAAAACAATTAAGCACATTTCTTTTTCACAAGGGTATGCTGAAAGGCTTCCAATGTTAAAAAAAAATACCTGTGCCTATATAGACCTGTCAATGTCAAACCAAGATTACAAGACGTGAAGTAGTATGTGAAGTAGTATGTAGTATTATACACATTTCTAAACATTGTCATACAGAAGTTTGAAAGGTGGTTCCCTAGACTTCAGTCGTTGGCACAATATGCTACATGCTACTTGCAAACCTTGATGCTTGGCATTTGTGTCAAAGTTAACATCAACAAGTGCTTTCTTTGAGCTTTTTACATTTATGATGGATAGGTGCTGTATATTTTGTTTGCACCTCTAGCCAACAGAAGATTATATTGAAATTTAACTAAGGCAGTCAAAAGCACTGTTGGGGGTAATGCATAACAATTAAAGCAAGTAACGTAATCAGATTACCTTTTCAAATAACTAGTAAACTAACACATTACTTTTTAATTTACAAGACAATATCTGAGTTACTTTTTCAAATAAGTAACACGAGTTACTTTGTGCTTACTGTAGTTCTAGACTAAATGCAAAAAATGCATTTTCTCATCTCACTTGCACACAGATTCAGTATTTCTCAAAATGGATAAAAACAGTAAAATGCAAATGCAGAATATGACACAAACCTGCAATAATTCAATTAATTAATTAATTAATTAATTAATTAATTAATTATGCATTTATATAGTGCTTTATTGTGGATTGCCGTACACCCAAAGTTGTGTTAAATGTTAAATAACACAAATATCCTTTATGTATTTAATCCCATTTTCTTAACCAGTGGCTTTGCTGTTAACCTTCGATGATCCCATTCAACCACTAATAAGCAAAAATTACTTTAGATAAAATGTGTGTTTTTATTTTATTTTATTTTATTTTATTTTATTTTATTTTATTTTATTTTATATTGCTGAAGAGTGTTTATCTTTGTTCTCTTGCATCCTATTCTTCATGTGGCAGCACAGCTGAAAGGTTTGTTTGAACTGTGTCCTCTGTACATACATGAATTTACATTTCCTTCAGCGTGACGCTTATTCATTTCACTTTTGGTGTGAATGGGCTTTTACATTTGCCAAAAATATAACTTTTTTATAGTAAAAACAAACAAGCAAGCCCACCCCAGATGAGAGAAAGTAGCGCAAAATTAACGTAACGCATTACTTTCCATAAAAAGTAACTAAGTAACACAATTAGATACTTTTTTTATGGAGTAACAAAATATTGTAATGCATTACTTTTTAAAAGTAACTTTCCCCAACGCTGGTCAGGAGTGAAGAGTCTGTCTATGCAGGGCTCCAATGAAGGGTGATGCCATAAGGCCTAATAAAATGCAGATTCATAAATGACCTTATCATTTTCCCCCTGCTAAAGTACACAGAAAAGCTACAGTGCATTGAGCATTGTCCCTCAGGCGAACGTACCCTGGTGCCTCACATAATGTCTTATGTTCAGTAACACACACTTATGTTTAACTAGAGTCAAAAAAATAGATACCAGTTTGCATGAAGGTCAATATCAGGCCAATGTCAAACTGGCATACTGTACTTCAGGAGCTGTGCATGTCAAAATGATGTGTTCAGCAGTGTACAGGATGACGTGTGTTACAAATATCAGACCCCTACACATACATCATGCAGTGTTAATATTCATGCTATCTGGGAAAAGACATTACAGAATACAGAAATAGACAGATACAAAAGAGAGCGAGCAGGTCTGTCATATATAACAAGAATAATACATAAACACACATACAATATTCCATTACACTCTATTAAATTCCCACTCCAGACATGGTTCTTGGTCACTCTCTGCATACTTAAGGTTTCAATATTCACAATGTAAAACCTGCTGTAAAACACATGGCTGTAATATATTATTTAGCCATTCCCTGTAATAAAAGACATTCAAAAACAGTCTTTTTTTGCATTTTCTTGACATTGTTTTTCCATTATTTTCTCTTTAAACATTAATCAGGACTTTTTTGGGCCACCCTCTCTTTCTCTCTGCTGCTTAAAGATTTAAATGTCGCCCCATCAGGATCTGGCCTGTTTTGACAGGGCTCAGGCAGGAAAATGTTTGGCAAAAATCTGCTGAATTAATTTTTTTTTTCTTTCTCCTCCCCATCCCATTAACAGAGGATTGCTGGGGCTGCAGTTTGCAGTGCTTCGAGAGAGTGCTGAGTTTGGCCTTTACAGCTTCTCGGCTGTTGATAAAGGAAGTAGCCCAGTGTTAAAGAATTCCTCCATTAGCCCTGCTTAGGATTTAACGACACACACACACACACACACACACACACACACAGTCTACACACACACACACACACACACACACAGTCTAAACCTCAGTCTCCCCTACAATAGGCCTTGTGTCAAGTATTTTCATATAAATATGTAACATTTAGTCAATCCTTTATATATGCATTATATAAAGGTACTCTGTAACACTGCTAACAAAAAAAAAAAAAAAAATTGCTTCGTATGTTATCATTTACAATGCAGTTATACAAAGGTGCACAGACGAAATCCAGAAACACAATAAGATTTTCTATGCCTATAGTTTGAAAACACCATTTAAACACCTCTAAATAAGGCTAATTTTAATTATTTGAGTGTATTTTTTGTTTGTGTAGTAACTTAAACCTACAACCACCAAAAAAGTCCAATAGTTATTGTCACTGAATCCTTTATTGTAACTTGAAAAGGATGTAAGTGTTTATTAGCAAAAGAAACATCACAAACTCATTGTGGCATATGTGATGTGTTTTATTTAGTAAAATCCAATTATGGATTTATTTATGTGGTCAGCTGTGCTTGGAAACGACAGTATGTGTGTTGAAGGAACTTACACTCACCAAGCCTGCATTTATTTGATCAAAAATACAGTAAAAAACAGTAAAAGTGTGAAATGTTATTACAATTTAAAATAACTGTTTTCTATGTGAATATATTGTAAAAATGTAATTTATTCCTGTGATACAAAGCTGAATTTTCAACATCATTACTCCAGTCTTCAGTGTCATTTGATCCTTCAGAAATCATTCTAATATGCTGATTTGCTGCTCAAGAAACATTTCTGATTATTATCGATGCTGAAAACGATTGTTCTGCTTAATATTTTTGTGGAAACTGACACTTTTTTCAGTATAATTTGCTGAATAAAAAGTTCAAAAGAACATCATTTATTAGAAACAGAAATATTTTGAAACTTTATAAATGTCGCATTTTATCAATTTACGTCCCTGCTGAATAAAAGTTTCAGTTTCTTGAACTGTAGTGAATATAAGACATGTCAAAATAAAACCCCATTCAGAAGTTTAATCTTGAGAAAAAAATTAAAAAAAAAACTGATGAAATGAAAGCATGTACTATTAATATTGACCAGCATCTGTCAAACTCAAGGGCTAAAAAGCACCATAAATGTGGTGTATATGAGTTTGGTAAAACGTTATTAAAACCATTACAGATGTTTCAATGAGTTTGAGAACGTTTTTGTTTTGTTTTTGTTTTGTTTTTTTGTTTTGTTTTGTTTTTTGTTTGTTTGTTTGTTTTTTACATTGTACCTATATTTGAAAATACCATCCTGTAATTACATCTGTAATTAATTTCTATATTAAACTGTTGACCCTACCTGTACCCCTTAAACTTAACCAGACCACTAATGCATTACAAGTAATGTGAGTTAAGTAATCAGATTACTTTTTTCAAGTAACTAGTAAAGTAATGCATTACTTTTAAATTTACAATGAAATATCTGATTTACTTTTTCAAATAAGTAACGCAAATTACTTTGTTTTCCCATTTATTCACTAAATGCTCTCCTGTCCCCATGTTGAGAGAAATCGGGAGTGAGGTGCAAAGTCTCTTCCTTCAGCCTGAGGCTTATTCATTTCACTTTTGGTGTGAAAGGACCTTTACAGTTGTATTGTATATATAACTTTGGGGTTATATATGCAAGCCCAGCTCAGGTGACAAAAAGTAACGCAAAAGTAACTTGCATTACTTTTCATAAAAAGTAACTAAATAACACAATTAGTTACTTTTTCATGGAGTAACACAATATTGTAATGCATTACTTTTAAAAGTAATTTTCCCCAACACCAGTGTGCTAAAAACATTCAGAAGACCGTAGAAAGGCCCTGAATTATTTTCATTTTCTTCAGAGTACCTTTCATGTTCTCAGTGTGTTTCTTTACAGCGGTGACTGGTCGTCTCCGTATGGCAGGTACATTCTCTAATCACCTTGTATCTTGATACAAAGGTTTGCCATCTGTAGCTTCAGAGGCCTGACTAACCATATTAATTAATCAGTGGACTTGGCAAACAGCTCATTAGAGCAGGAGGCGACCCAAGGGCAAGGAGAGTCCTTACAAAGCGTGAACCGGAGCCAGTGGCCACATTATTAAGACACTGCAAGCTAATGAAGGTGACAAGAGAGGAAGGCAGCAAAAAAAAAAAAATAAATAATAATAATAATTTACCGAGAGAGATATCAATCCCACGAGCTGCAAGAACAGCGAAATTGAAGATATAGATCACCAATCCCTTTATGGGGATGAAGGGAAATGTGGGATAATTTCCCTGATAAACATGGCGCTGACATTGCCATATAAACGAGTGTGGATTTATCCCTGCGGAGGCAGATGAGATGACTGCGGTTCGGAGGTCCTGGTGAACTCATAACAGCACTGGCAGGCAAAATAAAAATCAACAACTCGGCAAGGCGCTGATAGCAGCCATCCATTGTGCGCAAATTGAACTGTCACCTTTAGTGTCACTTTTCCAGCCGAGCAGATGAAAAAGACAACCGAGTGGCGGTAATGTTCCACAAAATTAATTCCTGGTGGGAGAAAAAGACGTGGAGACATCAAACAGATAAAGACTCTCTGTGTGGAAACAGTCTCACGGGGCCTGTTTACGTCTGGAGTGATCTATTCAGCGGCCCTCCTTTGTTAATATGACAGGGTTTGTCATCCATCCCTAAATAAATGGAGCTAATTTATCCTCTGGGAAAGCATGCGATGTCAGCAAAACTAACGACGCGGCTTATTCTCCAAATCACAGTGACTGTGACGATAACAGGTCATGTGACCAAACTCATTTGGCGCGACAAATGACAACAGCGCTAACACTGCGCCGCATATCTCCATCAGTGAGCTAGAATGAAAACAATGATCATACTGATGCACAAATGATGCACTATTACACACACAAATGCACAGACAGAAATATGTTTATATAGTGATTGTCAGTGTTGACTATTACATTGTAAAGAGGCCAATCACAAGCCAAAATCCAAAGCCAAAATAACCCTTGAAGCAATTAAAGAGAGTCACTTTTATGACTATTTCTAAACACGCTTAAGTATACTTTTAAGAAGTGCACTTTGTAATACTTAAAAGTTTTACTTTAAAGTACATTTTAAATCATTAAATCGTTTTAATAATATTTTATCGTGCTTTAAAGTACACTTATTTTGATGTGTTGACTAACATACTAACATAAATTTTAAGTGTAGTTTGTTATTTTATATTACATTTAAAGTTAATATATTTTAAATGTTATAAATTACAGCTTCATCATTACAAATCTGTTATAATATAAATGTTTAAATACATGACATACAAGTTCCAATAGAAATTATATTATATCTAATTTTATTTATCTATTTTGTATATTTAATTATTGTAATATAATTTAATTATTGTAATTTCATTTTAAGTATATTTTTGTTTGCCATAAATGCTTTTCAATACATTTGGCAATAAACTTTAACCATATTTCAAAGACAACATAGGTATTTATGAAATTAAATATAAAGATGTACTTAAGTTGTACTTAAGTAGGTCAAACAAGCACTTTTAAGTTCAACTAATTGCATTTAATAAATGTTTAAACTTGAATACATGTAATTGTAATTAACATTAAATAAAGTGTCTGAAAACATTTATTGTCACAGCGATTAGTGTTTTTAAAAAGTATGTTCAAATACTGCATTATATAACCAGATAAAATCTAAATTGATATTATGATGAAAAGGCAAAAACAGTGTTGTAGCAGCATTATGGTTTGATGATTGAATTGTTTGGTAATTCCATGTTACAGTGCTAAATGACTGCCATATTCATATAGCATGTGATTTGCATGGTACTTCAAGGTAATTAAAAATTGTATTTAAACATGGTACATTTAAAATGTTAACACAATTTTAAAATGTGTTGATACCTAATAGTACTTAAAAAGGGGACTTTCGTTGTTGTAACTGACAAAACATGCTGTATTTTTGCTAGTGCATCATCAGTTTTATTATATTCAAAGGCCGCTAAGCTCATTTCTGTTATTAATTGCACGTTGAAAGGATTTGTGTTCAAAGACAGCATATAATTGCAGTTAAAAGCTGTGGAGAGCAGCGTGTGCGTTTGCTATAGCTCTTCTGTATAAGCCTCTCTCCTTCTCACATTCACACACATGCACGCCAGTCCTAATCCATTTAAATATTTATAAAGATTCCTATTATTCTATTAACTATTCATTGATTTATAATTTAAAAGATTTATACTTGGCACTTAAAAAACTGCTAGAATGACTTTCACCTATAAGAGATGTCAGGGGCCATTTATTTCCAGCGAGTGTCAAATCTAGCCCCCTCTGCCGCTCAATTCTGAGAGATCGACATGCTTGGAGTCCATTTTCAATATTCATGCTGTTTGGCTGTTGTGCGCAGTAGCTTTGCCTATGGCAGGTCATGCTTAGTTGATTCTGGCTGTCGCTCCACAATGAAAATGCATGGCTGTGCTCAGTCTACTAGCTCCACTTATTGATTTCTATCTAAAACAAGTTCTTTTCCCTCTCACATGCAGACACACCAGCAAACGACACACGTCACGCTCCTGTGATCTCTATATCCATACATGTGCTGGAGGACAGTGTGATGGCTACTGCAGAAGGGCAAATCACTCTCCCAAATTCACTGATCAGTGCTAGATAGCCATTTAGGTGTAAGGTTTTTGAATGAATGCATTTATAAAGTAAACAGCACGTATTATTATAAATATGACGTTACATAAAAGTGACATTATAAAATGTCCACAAATAATAAAGTGATTCAAATTAATTTAAGTGAAGATATCCTTATGTAACATATTGGGTGAAACCTTTCAAAAACAAGTGCTTGTTTCACACAAAAACAAATTCTAAAAAATCTATGTGTTTGTCTTTTTTTTTTTTTCTTTAATTCACTTGTATTTTGTATTGAGATATTTTCACAATTTAATTTGTGATGATCCCCTATAATCTTTATTATTGTGAATTTGCTTGTTTTTATAAAACACATTATTTAAATTGTGAAGCATTGGTAAATCATGGTAGTATTTGTTGCTCTGCCTTCACTGTAAAAAAATAAAAATAAAATAAAAATCAAAAGTTGAGAAAACTTAAAAGTTTAAGGCAACCAGCTTCAGCAGATTTTTGAGTTTTCTTAACTTATTTTTGTAGGATATTTTTGTGTTTTCTCAACTTTTTGTTGTATAAACTGAATACAACAAGTTGAGAAAACTCAAAAATCTGCTGAAGCTGGTTGCCTTAAACTTTACAGTGTTTAATTTGTGCAGTTTTAATAAAAATATTGTAATAATGAGAACTTGAAAAGAATTATTATAATTCAGGAATTTACTGAGAACATTTTCAGGAATTTCTGAATGCCCCATAAACATTTGAAAATACATTCTGCCATCATGTACTTCAATCCATGCATATTCCATAAAATATAACACATTTAAATAAATACAAATAATGAATAAAGGTTTCTGTAAGATTGGAAATGCATTCTCTTGCCCCAGAAATACATTTTGATATATGTTTCGGTACGTTTTATTTTTTATTTATTTTTAATTTTTATTTTTTGGCTTTATGGATTGCAGTAATAAGCAGATATTCAACAGGTAATGACATTCTGGGGTATTAATCAGTCTTCCATCTTGGTACAATGCAAGTTAAATTAAAGATATACCTGTGCATAAATCACATGTACAGGGTTTTGATGAAACATTCAGACAAGCCTCTGAAACCCCATCATTCAAAGTTTTTGTTGTTGTTGTTGTTGTTTTAGTTAAAACTGTTGCAGTTACATGCATTTGTTTGAATTTCAGTTTATTAAATTCTACCTCCATAAATTTAACTCAAATCGAATTAACTACAAATCAATAAAATTCAGGAATTATCACTTCATTTCTGAATGAAACCATTTTTCTTAGCTTCTTAAGAAAAATAATCTTGTTTTAAAAGTGTTTAGATGTTTTTCCAGGATTAAGAAAATGATTTGTTCCAGTGCAAACAACAACTTTTCTTTTACTGCACAAAAAAGAAGCAGAAGAAGAAAAAAAAAAAAAAAACACGAGAAGCCTACTTAATATGAGGACAGGAAGTGAGTAATTTGTTCTCTCATTTGAGAACTTGAAGGCGGACTTTGTGCCAGACTTTAGCTGGATTCATCATAATTCCCTTCAGCTGAATCAAACGCCAGGGAGAGGGAGAAAGAGTGAGAGTGAGAGAAGAAAAGGAGAAGAGGAGAGGGCCTGTGGAGAGCAGATCAGAGCACTGAAAGGAAACATGTTTTCTTATAAGTCCAGTGAGTGACAAGGAAACCATTAACACACGCCGTCAGTGGAAGGGATTACGCCCCGCGCATGCTTGGCTATTATTCAGCCTAATTAAGTCTTTTGGCATGATTTCCCAAGAATAAAGCGAAAGGGGAGCAGGAACAGCTTAATAGCTTTGGGGTGCCTGGATTCCGAGGAAGAGATATTAATATGCGCTTTCCTTTGGCGTATTATTTTTTCAGAGTTTATTAATCCCCCCTTTTTGACAAACCACAATATATGCTGCAACTCCCAGAGTTGCTGGCTTCTAAAGATGATTCTAATGCAAACCACGTGCTCCTTCAATCAGTCTTTTTTTTTTTTTTAATTCATTAATTCTATACTTGGTTCAACATGATACATGAAGGTTAGTCAAACTACAGCTACTTAATTCAGTTTCACTCCAAGTTTGTTGACTCTAAAATTAATATAATTTAATAATATAATAATATATAATATATATATAATATATATATAATAATATAATTACAATGTACTAGCTTATTTGCTGTCACTAATGCAAAATTAAAATACTTACAGGAATTAAAAAAGTTTTTACATATGTAATAACATAACGTAACGTAACGTAACGAAAAGTTGTGTTCCCATTTCATTTCGTCTTTGTTCAGTCTAATGAAATCACAGCAACAATCCTGATTGTTTATGATTAGAATATTACTATTTCTGCAATAAATAGTATGTGTACTGTATAACTTATATTTTCTGTATGCATTGAATAGTAATTTGTGCAACAGCAGCGTATATAAACTCAATCATCCTTTTCCAGTTTGAGTAATGAACCAGAAGTTACATAAATGCATTTTTGCCAAAGACATTTTCACAGAAAATTTGATAAAAAAAAAAAAAAACATAAAATGCATCAGCCAAGCAACTGTCAATGAGATGAATGGCAATGCTAACAGATACAGTAGTTTGCTCTACGTCCTCTTTAAATTAAAGAAAATGGTAGCTGTGTATTTACAACAGAAAAACTCATTCTCTTGCTTTTCCAAACACATGGGCAGGCAATTTCATTCACATACTTTGTTTGATTTATTTCATTTTATGGTCACACTTTAGTTTGGGATCCAATTCTCACTAACTAACTATTAAATATGACTTTTGCCTCAATGAACTCTTAATTTGCTGCTTATTAATAGTTAGTGAGGTAGTTGTTAAGTTTAGGTTTAAGGAATCTAAAATATGGTCATGCAGAATAAGGCATTAATATGTGCTTCATAAGTAACAATAAAAAGTCAATATTCTAGTAATATGCATGCTAATAAACAACTTAATAGTGAGAATTGGTCCCTAAACTATAGTGTTATTCACTTATGCACTTTTTTCACATATTAAGGCCTTGTAAAACAGAAGCAGGTGTGACAAAAATCACTGACTTGACATCTTTGGCTCCCTGAAGATGTTAAGGTACTGTCATATTATGGCCACAGAGTGGGAAATTGCTCAATGCATCATGAGTGAAAGAGGCTCGTCGTGCCGCAGGGGTGATGTGATGTCTCTGTAAATCCACAGTATCTCTTTCAAGCCATCAGACGTGAAGGCCTGCGGTGGAGCGCTGAGAGGATGTGAGCAGACACATGATCTCTGATGCACTGACACACAGCAGATATGATGAGACACGTCTAATGGAGCAGAACGCCGGAGACCTCGAGAGACACTCAGAGAGACAGACAGAGACAGAGGGGGAATCTGTGGTAAATGTAGTCACATGACTAACAATATTAAGCTGTCAGTGTGTGTGCAGTATATGTGTCACAGTGCAGTGATGTAATGACACTACAGTAATCAGACTAATTATATAAGCAGCTTAATTCATAATACAAGCCGGTTAAAATACGAAAACAGGGAAGAAATTCCAGAATGATGCATTTAGAGAATAATAACTTGACAATAGTCTTATTTTGTCAACAACAAATACTTTATATTTAATGCACATTTAGATTAAAATATGAAAGAAGTCTCTTCTGCTCGCCAAGTCTGCATTTATTTGATCAAAAATACAATAAAACCATTAATATTGTGAAATATTATTACAATTTAAAATACGTGTTTTCTATCTTTATACATTTTAATATATAATTTATTCCTGCAAATGTCAAGCTGAATTTTTACTCTAGTTTTCAGTGACACATGATCCTTTAGAAATCATTCTAATATGTTGTATGGTTATATGAGTTATATGGTTTACACAAAAACATTAAGCAGCAAAAACTGTTAATGATAATGGTAACACTTAGTTTTAAGGGCCAATTCTCACTATTAACAAGTATCTTATTAGCATGCATATTACTGTAATATTGGCTGTTTATTATTTCTAAAGCACATATTAATGCCTTATTCTGTATGACCATATTCTACATCCCTTAACCTGACCCCATACCTTAACAGAACAACTACCTCACTAACTATTAATAAGCAGAAAATTAGGAGTTTATTGAGAAAAAACTCTTAGTTAATAGTGAATATGTGAATATTCCCTAATCTAAAGTTACCATGATAATAAATGTTTCTTGAGCAGAATTTCAGCAATTCAGCTGTGCACCACAGGAATAAATGATATGTTAAAATATATTCACATAGAAAACTTTTTTTTTTTAAAATTGTAACAATATTTCACATTATTACTGTTTTTACTGTATTTTTGATCAAATAAATGCAGACTTCTTGACTTTTTCCAAAAACATTTAAAAAACGTAATAATGCCAAACTTATATGCAAACTATTATAACTCTTTGTACCAAAATACATGGACATTTAAGCTACACTTAAAATGTTGTTGCATTAGATGACAAAACCAGAGAGCATCTGCAAACAAATGCAAAAAGAACAATTTTCTCAGAACAATTTTTGGTTACACTTTATTTTAAGGTGCCCTTGTTACAGTGTAATTATTAATTTAAATAATGAGTAATATTAATTAACTACATGTACTTGCTATATGGTTAGGGTTAGAATGAGGGTTTGGCTTGGGGTTACTTGCATGTGATTATGCATAATTCATTGTTATTATAATAGTAAGTGCATGTAACCTGTGTAACAAGGACACCTTAAAATGAAGTGTTACTCAATTTTTTATGATTATGATTTTTAGTGAATGGATCAAGTCAGTTCTCCTCAGATTTGCGCAGGTGCATCAGAGGAATCACAGGTGTAATTCCTCACATGAGCTAACATGTTGCACTTACATTTGACAACAATAAACTGTAGTTTTATCTTCATTTTGAACAGTAAATCATATAGAACCTAAATGTTGACATGTTTTACATAAAGAGTGTGCTTGCTTGTGTTACATTTCTGCAAAACAAGTGACATCTAGTTTTATAGTTTGTAACGTAATTAAATTTAGACTTTTTAAAGTATTGCTTGTGTTGCATCTACATGACGTCAAAAAGCGATCAACCTGTGCTTTCTGTGTAAACTGTGTGTTTCTCTGCTCCCGCAGAGTTTGATGGAGCACATCGTGGTGGAATTACAGTCTCTTCTAGTCCGTAAGCGTGCAAAGCGGCGTGACTGGTTAAAAGCAGTCGCAGCAATAACGTTAGCCTCTGGATCTATAGGCTGCCACTGGAGCACATATATTTTTAATTTGCCCTCTCATTCCATCCCCGTCTCTTCCTCATTCCTCGCTCAGGCCTCTGTTTAGAGCCTAATTATCCTTTGCCTTCTGTTCGAGACTCTCTTAAACGTGATAAAAAACAGTCACTTCCAAAGCAAACTAGTTCTTAATTTTCCCTGACAGGCTCCTTTAAACATGTGGGCAGAATGCACAGTCTAATTGAAAGCACATTCCTATTCCAAACAAATTAAGCACAATTAAGGCCTCTGAGTTATGAGTATCTATCATGATGAGATGTTTTTGTAAAAATCACCACATTTAGATCAAAGTCGGCCAACCCTTTCCTTAATAGCCTCATTAGAGTCCTCTGCAATGGGCTTCATAAATACAAGGCCAGCGAGTTTCATTTGGGAATTACTCTAAAAGAGGACCCTAAAACTAATTGTTTCCACATTTCCATAAAAGCTTCATCTGTTTTAGGTCGAAACATAACGAGATATATATATTTTTTTAGCTTTCTGTCTCTTTGTGGCATATAATTCAGTGCTCGTTTTATCTAAACCATGATTTATTCATTCTTTAGGATGTCACTGAAACGGCCAGATGAAAATGAAAAACGAAAGCAGTGCAAACATTCTTAACAGGCCATAACAATGACCTCTGCACATCATCAAGAACCGACGCAAACAAATCAGTCGTATCGCGACATCATCTCTAAACTTTTGTTTTGTCTAAAGTACTTAAAGTGATTCATGGATAGAACAGAAAACACAGCTCGCGTTCTCTGGCTAAATTGCCACTTCAGCTCAGTTCTGGTTTAATTCAGCTTCTTATATGTGCAAGCAGACTTTATATCCGACATGTTTTTCCAATTTTGAGGAGCACTTTATTGGTTAGATGCAGACGGGAGGGAGAGACTGCTGAACGTGCAGACAGATAGCAGCTTTAGAGCATTTACAGCTGTTCTTATAGCATTAGCTATAATTCAGTTATACAAATTATTTATGATTTTTACTAAACAAAGACATCTATGTAGTCTTGTTGGTGAGCAGATTAAAATGCAAAACAGCATTAAGGTCAACATAAAATTTAAAAGACCCTGTTTACCTAAACATTGCTGGTTTTGTTGTACAAATTTCATTGGTGCACCAAAGGGAAAAAAGAAAATTGGTGATGAAACACTTTTCACTCAGAACTCAAATTTCACAAATTTCACAAATAATTGCAAAGAAATGGCAAGTAACACACTGACTTAAATGTGAAAATGTATTTTACAACTTTGAAAAATAATTTTTTTGCAGAGTACTTTCAAAGTCCTCTTATTTTTCAACAAGAACGTTGCACAGAACACTTCACTAGCGACTATGATGAGTTGTGGCATCAAAGTCCATATACATTAAATATAAGACTTGGACACTGGAGAAACATCTATGATGTAATGACATACAATACTCTACATCTTTTCTTGTGGAATATCATGTTTCACTCAGAACTTCCAACCTTAAACTGTTCTGAAAAGTAATACTTAGTTATGAAAAAGAAACTTTCTTGTGCATAACATAAAAACAATTCTCCAGCCTGTTTTAACCATAGACATCTGATATTTATTGTCCTGTGACTGTTGTTGTAGTAACAACACACATTAAAGCATTTATACTTCACTGACTTTTTTTTTTCTATTTCTGTCATGTTAACTTTTCCTCACTACCACTAAATTCATGCAATATTTTGTGAAAATGTTGATCTTTGGTTTTGATTAGTCTAGATATTGCCAAAATAACATTTACATATATTTGATTGAAGCTGAATTGGGTTCCTTAGCTTTCGAATCTAAGAAAGAGGTAAAGATCCTGGGTGTCTCATATTAATCAAGTTACAAAATCATGTTTCTATCACTTGAGAAACTTTGCCAGGATTCGTCCTTTTTTATCTTTTAACGATGCTAAGAAACTAATTCAGGCATTTATCTTCTCTCGACTTGATTACTGTAATGTTGTGTATACTGGTTTACCTAAGGGTTCTATAGTTAAGCTGCAATTGATACAAAATCCAGCAGCTAGAGTATTAATGAAATTGAAGAAATGAGAATACATTACACCGGTTTTAATGGAATTATATTGGTTACCAGTGCACCAAAGGATTGATTTTAAGATTCTTATATTAGTTTATAAAGCATTGCATAACCTGACACCTTCTTACATTTCTGATTGTTTGTCAAGATATATTCCTAATCGAATGTTACAATCCTCCAGTGCTGGACTTTTAGCATATTACACAGTAAATCTCAAGCGATCTGGCGGTAACTCTTTTAGTCACTATGCTCCAAAAATTTGAAACTGTCTTCCAAATGAAGTGAGAGAGTCCACTAGTATTCAAATCTTTAAAAAGCGTGTTAAGACATACCTCTTTAAAGTTGCTTATGAGCATAATAGTGTGTGAAGTGTGTGTATTTTTCTTTGTTTTTATATGACTTCTTTTTAATGTACTTGTTTATATTTGCTTATACTTGTTTTTGTTTTTTTTGTGTGTGTGTGTGTGTGTGTGTACTTTGTTTGCTGTTTTTAATATTTGTTAAAAAAAAAGTGTGGATGAAGGGTAAATTTTAAACTGTTTTTTCTTCTTCCTGAAATTGTTATAAAAGTTCAGAATTAGTTTTAAAATATGTTATATTATTATTTTTATTAATGATAACATTTTTATTATTTATGAATGTTTAGCCTTGGTTTTGACAGGGAAAAAAAATATACAGTTTGTTTTTGCAACTCAATATTGCAATAAGCATAAAAATATGCAGGATTCACAAATATTAAGTAGAATTCATTTCAGTTTGATAATACTATATTAGTAGTATTTTCTAAACTGATTTTTTATTTTATTTTATTTTTTATTATTATTATTTTTTATTTATTTATTTTATTTTTTTTTTTTTTTGCGATGTTATTATACTGAACTTGTCGAAGTGCATTCTGGGAAGCAGCCTAATGGTGTATACAGCATGTCGAACATCATATGACCAAACTGCAAAACTGGTCTCATCCTATCCACTTGTCAGAGAAAATGTTAGAAGCAGTATGAACAGACAGCATTTTGTTTACTTTCAATATCCGAATGTTAGTGAAAAAAAGATAAATAAGACACTTTTAAGACACTTTCTGCATATGTGATGGGCATCGGTTATGATCATCTTTGGTAGCTCCTTTGAAGGCATCTTGTGTAAAACAGCTCCATATTTAACAAAGCACATACAAAAGTCCTGAACTGACTGTTTAGATCAGTCTTAGTTTTGCGAGTGCACATCTGATGCCTTGAAATGCTGTCTGTGTAGGCAACTCACTAGGATTTGGCACAGAGCTTATGTTCTGAAATGGCAGTGCAGCAATCGCAGTGCAGTCAGTGATTAAACTGAGAGACTGTGCCAAGTCATGGCTGGAAGGAAGTCTATAAGTCACCAGCATTCAAGACAGGAAGATGACTGATGGTACGAGAGCAGCCAGAGCCCCCACGCTGGGTTTATTGCCCCCAAAGTGCCCCTTACCACATATGTCCCCCATCCCGCAATGACAGCACTAATAGAATATGCATAGCCCTATTAGCATACAAGCTAATGGTGCCCCAGAGGGAGGGCAAAGACATCAGACTTTAAGTAGAAATCAAAACATGGAAGAGGGAGAGGACAGGGAATTCAAAGGACACCAACACCTTAAGAAAACCGAGCCTGAGGCGCGAGACAGGATCTAATGCTCTTATCAAGAGCCCATCGCTCTTGCTGATGATATGCATGAAAACAAAACAGAAAAAAACAACAACAAAAAAAACAATGAATACCACTGCAGTGGGAAAACTGCATGAGGGACACTGATGGAAAAATTACATTCTCAGAAAAAAAAGGTACAAATGCTGTTACTGGGACAGTACCTTTCAATAGTACACTTTTTTTTTACCTTTTAGATGCTAATATGTACACTTTAGCTACTAATATTTACCTTTAATATTTATTTAAGGTATGCACCAATATGCACAATTCAGGGATAAATAAGGTACAAAGGTGCCCTTGGAAAAGACACCGTCCCAGTGACAGCTTTTGTACCTTTTTTTCTGAGCGTGTACTGGGATACTCATAATTCAACCAAGAATGAAAATTGCCTCACCCAAGTCATTCCAAACTCGTTCAAATGTCTTTCTTTTTAATTTTTAGGTGAACTACTAGTTGCAGTAGATTCACTGCAGAAAACTTAGGTAGTTTTATATATATATATATATATATATATATTGTGACGAATGTCCCGAGCGCTCATCAGCGTCGCCCTGGAAACCAACGAGGATCACCTGCACGTCCTCGTCTCGGGCTGGCCGGGCGCACCTGAAGCTCGTCACGGTTGGGCTTGATAAGCCACCGCAACACACACACTGGTGAGACATGTCTCCAGAAGACTCCACGCTAACTCTTGATCTGCCTTTGTTCCAGAAGACAGCCTTTGACTGGCCAGCCCCTGCACACGAGCACGGCACGGAGGACAGCCACTGGGAAGCACTAGCATTGATCTCACGAGGAGCACGGAGCACCATCACACACCACAGACACAAGTTTACACCCTAAAACCCTCAATAAACTCACCCTCCGGGGCCTTTATTGACTACCCCTTGTTGTGTGACTCTTCACCCCGTTACACTGGTGGAGAATGTGGGCATGACCGTGAAGAGTCACCGATAAGCAAAGTTTTTTGTTTTTTTTTTCCCCCCTTTTTTATTGCCTCACCTCTACTTGTTTTTTTTCCACAGGCGGCTGCTCCTCCCTAGACATGGAGGAACTATTAAAGCACCTCACCGAGGTGAGCATCCGCCAACAACCGATCATGGAGCACATGGCCGCTCGCCAGGGGGATTCCGAGCGAGAGCTCGCCGCGCTCCGCACTGCCGCTGCCCAACGAGTCCCACTGCCCGATCCCCGGGTGCAGGCCACTCAGCTCCTACCAAAAATGTCAGCCCACGACGACGTAGAGAACTACTTAATGATGTTCGAGGCCATCGCGGTCCAGGAGGGCTGGCCGCGGGAGGAGTGGGCATGAGTGCTGGCACCACTGTTAACGGGCGAAGCACAACGGGCCTATTTCTCCATGCAACCCACGCTGAGGGAATCCTATGATGAGCTGAGGAAGGAGGTCATGGCCCGTGTGGGGCTTTCGCCCATCTCCGCAGCCCAACAATTCCACGACTGGGAATTTAAGACCCGGTTGCCAGCCCGTGCCCAGGCCGCCGACCTGACCCGACTAGCCCATCATTGGCTGCTGGCTGGGAGCCCTAGTGCCACCCAGGTAGCGGAGAAAGTCATTGTCGATCGTCTGCTGTGAGCCCTTCGTGACAATCCGGCAGGCAGCCGGTATGCGGAACCCCCACACCGTGGGCGATTTTGTGGAGGCCATCGAGTTGGCGGAGGCCACCCAACAGCGGGAGGTGGGGGAGCGAGCGCCACCGTTTCTCCGGAGGGTGAACCAGGAGCGACGCACGCCAGAGGGTATCTCTAAACCAGTGAGTAGACCAGCGGTTCCCGGCCCTCAGGACGAGCCGATGCCCACGGAACCACCCCGCTCCCCGAACCGAGCATGGCTGGCAGGCTGCATCGTCCACTGCGACCCACTGCCGGAGGCCCCTCGTGTAAAAGTGAAGGTGAATGGATGGCCGTATCAAGCCCTGCTGGATTCCGGCAGCACGGTCAGCCTCGTCCAGTCGTCAGTCTTTTCCCCCCCGCCTGGGTTCGAAGGCCTGCCTTTCCATCACATGTGTGCACGGAGACACGAGACAGGTCCCCGCTCGTCGCGTTACAATCTCGGCCGCCTCGGGCAGTTGGCCCGTTGAGGTGGGGATAGTCAAGGATCTGCCCGTCCCCGTCCTGATTGGGAGAGACTGGCCGGGGTTTGACCGCTTGCTCACCAACGCCGTGCAGCCTGCCAGCCCGGCCGAGAACTGCCGAAAGAGGAGACGTCCCCGGCGGCGCCCCGTCCTGCTGGCCTCCGACAGCACCAGAGACGGTGAGTCCCCCTCCCAAACCAGTAACCTATTCTTTGATGTGTTCCAACAGGTGACAAGGGGGGGGGGCATTCGCCAAGGAACAACACGGGGACGATCGGCTGAAACATTGTTGGACCCAGGTGAGGACGATTGAGGGAGAGGAAGTGCAACCCCCTCCACACCCGGTTCCTCACTTTGTGGTCCAAAACGGTCTACTCTACTGTGTAGCGCAGCGGAGGGGGGAGGAGAAAAATCTGCTAGTCGTACCCCGGTCGAAGACGGAAACCGTGATGGAGCTGGCACATGTACATCCGATGGCGGGCCACCTGGGGGCGCAGAACACTATCCAGCGGATTCGTGATCGCTTCCACTGGCCTGGACTGGACGGAGATGTGAAGCGCTTCTGTCAGGCCTGCCCAACGTGCCAACGAACTTCGCCACGGACTCCTCCCCCCAACCCATTAATTCCGCTGCCCATTATAGAGGTACCCTTCGAGCGAATAGGGATGGATCTGGTAGGGCCGCTGCCGAAGTCCGCCCGGGGCCACGAGCACATCCTCGTCATCGTGGATTATGCCACTCGCTACCCGGAAGCAATTCCCCTCCGCAAGGCCACCTCCAAGGCCATCGACCAAGAGCTCTTCCTGCTCTGTAGTCGGGTAGGCATACCATCAGAGATATTGACCGATCAGGGCACGCCATTCATGTCCCGGCTGATGGCCGACCTCTGTCGCCTCCTCCAGGTACGACAAATTAAGACCACTGTCTACCACCCACAGACCGATGGGCTTGTCGTACGTTTTAATCAGACCCTGAAGCAGATGCCCCGTCGGGTGGCCGCGGAGGACAGACGGGACTGGGATAAAATGTTGCCATATGTCCTCTTCGGCATCAGGGAAGTTCCCCAAGCCTCGACAGGCTTCACACCATTTGAGCTGTTGTTCGGGAGACAGCCCCGTGGCCTACTCGACGTCGCCAGGGAGGCCTGGGAGCAACAGCCGGCAGCCCATCGGTCCACCATCGAACATGTGCGGGAGATGAGGGAACGGATCGACAGAGTGATGCCGTTGGTCCGGGAACACCTCACAAAGGCCCAGCAGGCCCAACAGCGACATTACGACTGGGCAGCCCAGCCACGGGAGTTCCAGCCAGGAGACCACGTGATGGTCCTGGTCCCCACGACGGCCTGCAAGTTTCTCGCAACATGGCAAGGGCCCTACACGGTAACGGAGAAAGTGGGACCGGTTACCTACCGGGTAAGGCAGCCGGGCCGAAGGAAGGAAGACCAGTTGTACCATATCAACCTGCTGAAGCGTTGGGTGGGGACCAGGAACCAACTGGCTGCCATAGCCACATCCGACCCTCGGGTGGTGGACATGAACTCCTTACTCTCGGATGCCC
Source organism: Spinibarbus caldwelli (assembly GCA_039654775.1). Lineage (NCBI taxonomy): Eukaryota > Metazoa > Chordata > Actinopteri > Cypriniformes > Cyprinidae > Spinibarbus > Spinibarbus caldwelli. The sequence continues at coordinate 5,120,196 of CM077248.1, forward strand.
AGAAAAAGGACCTGCACCACCTGATCGGTCAGTTCTCCGACGTCTTTTCCCCGATCCCTGGGCGGACTCAGATCCTACAACATAACGTCCGCACCCCACCAGGAACTGTCGTCAGGCAGCGGCCCTATCGTGTCCCTGAGGCTCGGCGACACGCCATCGAGGAAGAGGTACAAGAGATGCTGAAGTTGGGAGTGATAGAGCCTTCCCGGAGTCCGTGGTCCAGCCCCATTGTCATGGTCCCAAAACCAGACGGCACCCTCCGTTTCTGTAACGACTTTCACCGGCTCAACGAAGTCTCCGAGTTTGACGGATACCCCATGCCGCGGGTGGATGAGTTGCTGGATCGCCTCGGGAGAGCCCGGTACATCTCCACCTTGGACCTCACAAAGGGTACCGCTGACGGAGGAGGCCAAGCCGAAGACGGCCTTCTCAACCCCCAGTGGCCACTGGCAGTACCGGGTTCTTCCCTTCGGCCTGCACGGGGCACCAGCAACCTTCCAAAGGATGATGGACATCCTGTTACGGCCCCACCAGTCCTACGCAGCCGCATACCTCGACGACGTTGTCATACACTCGGAGACCTGGGAAGAACATCTGGCACGGCTACGGAGGGCTGGATTAACCGCCAACCCCCGCAAGTGTCACCTGGCCCTCTTCGAGGCGAGGTACCTGGGTTTCCAGGTGGGTCGGGGCTTAATCCGACCTCAAGAGAAGATGACAGCAATTCTCTCGGCCCCGCAACCCTCCACCAAGACCCAGGTATGAGCCTTTTTGGGGTTGGCGGGGTATTACCGTTGTTTCATTCCCAACTTCTCCTCTTTAGCCTCTCCCCTGACAGATCTGACCAGGAAGGGACAGCCGGAGAAGGTGCCCTGGGGCCCTGAAGAGGAGAAGGCCTTCCAACAGGTGAAAACGGCGCTCACCTCGGAGCCCGTCCTACGAGCCCCAGACTTTAACTGTCCCTTCCTGTTGCAGACCGATGCGTCCGACACCGGGTTGGGAGCCGTTCTCTCACAGGTACAGGACGGTGAGGAACACCCGGTGGTCTATATCAGCCGAAAGCTGTCCCCTGCTGAACAACGCTACGCGGCTGTCGAGAAGGAGGCGTTGGCCGTCAAGTGGGCAGTCCTGGAGCTCAGGTACTACCTCCTCGGCCGTAAGTTCACCCTCATCACTGACCATGCCCCTTTACAGTGGATGGGCCGGGCGAAGGACACCAACGCGAAGGTGACGAGGTGGTTCCTGGCGCTCCAGGATTTCCACTTTGTTGTACGACACAGGGCGGGGACGGCCAATGCCAACGCAGATGGACTTTCCCGAATCTGGGCAGCTTTCGCAGGTCTGTCAGGTTTCATCCCCCTCCCAGCTCACGAGGAGCACGGAGCACCATCACACACCACGGACACAAGTTTACAACCTAAAACCCTCAAACTCACCCTCCGGGGCCTTTATTGACTACCCCTTGTTGTGTGACTCTTCACCCCGTTACACTATCTATATATATATATATATATATATATATATATATATACACACACACAACCCGAATTCCGGAAATGTTGGGATGTCTTTTTTTAAATTTGAATAAAATAAAAACTAAAAGAATTTCAAATCACATGAGCCAATATTTTATTCATAATAGAACATAAATAACATAACAAATGTTTAAACTGAGAAATTTTACAATTTTATGCACAAAATGAGCTCATTTCACATTTTATGCCTGCTACAG